>VXAD01003951.1:0-2500 GCA_013399195.1 Dicrurus megarhynchus | reverse complement strand
TCGCCATACTGGCAATAGGGGAATCAGCTTCCCAAGATGCACGACGGTAATGTTGCTTCCACCATGCCTTCTAGTTTCTCAGAGGAAAGTTAATGCTTTGGACAATAATCTGAAACTTCTTTTAAAAGCACGTGCTTTCTTGGGAAACTTTTCTTGGCAGAATTGTGGCTACTTATTCTGCTTCTTTACCTTTGATTATGCTTTTCACCTGACTGATCTTGGTCAGGTGTAAAAACTGTTAAATACACACTACTTGAGAGTGGGTTTAAAATTAGTTTTTTCCTTTGCCCCCTGGCAGAGATTATAAGCACACATTTAAAAGCTTTTTTTCTTCCCCTACCCCCACCCCTTCCTCATCACCACTTCTACCTGCAATGCCTGACTCGGAGACAAACAAACAAGTTTGATGTTCAAACCAACTCCCCCGACGGCGGAAGCGGGGCGCGGGGGGCATCGCCGGCCAGGTTCTGCCCCAGCGCTGCTGCAGCCGCAGTACCCGCCTGGTACAGACACCCGTAGGGTCTGACCCAATGGGCTAAAAATCTGTCTTCCATATATAGTTCTTTATATAGTAAGGCTCTTTCCACTTCTTTGTTTATTTAGGCAATAAAAGTCGGACTAATAATTTTTGCGCTGACACCTCTTACAGCATCTCGCTAATGCAACTCTGGTAGATGCTGATGTTGAGCAGTGTTTCTTCCAACTCTAGCGGCAGCTAAGCGAGCAATCTTCCCTTTTTCTTGCTCAAATCTACAGCCTACTCGCTATAACGCTGTATGTTTGGAGGATAGATATGAATTGTTGCACTCTTCATTGATTCCTACTAATGAGCCAGTCCAAACCAACACTGGCGCTAAGCAGCCCATCTCTAAGCCTACAGATGATGCTTTGACTGGTTCTTCACGGGTTTTTTATGAGCCGCATCGTGGCGAGTAGCAAGAATTGACTGTAACGATTTGGAGAGGAGAGCGTAGGATTTTTTGCATCTCTCTTGTTTTTGTGCTAGTCTTTGCGTAGCTTCTTAAACATAGTGACAGGAATTATATGAAACGATTTCAAAGGGCCCGTATTTCCCGCTTGCTGCCTCGCGTGGCTAGCTCGAGGGCCTTTTCTCCAGGGTGCTTGACTCTATTTGCTATGGGGACGAGGAAAGACCTCTTCCCGTTTTCCGTCTCCCTGTGGTGCGGACCCCTCGGAGGGCCTTCGCAACTACTGCTGGAAGCCGGGCTGTGCGGGAGCGAGGGGTCAAGAAGAAGGAGAATGGATAGAGGGGGCTACGAAAGGGGTGGAGGGAAGCTGGAGTGGGCGAGGTGGGAGGAAGAAGCTTTCCTGCTCGGGCCGCTGTTCCCTGCCCTATGGAAAGCGGATCTCGGTCTCATACGGAGTTTCCTCAGCCCCTTGGCTCCACCTCACCCTGATGTGAGTGAGAGGGGAGTCGGGAGCCGCTTCTCGCTCCTTTTCCATGAGACACCAAGTCCCCAGGCGGCTGTCATGTGATAGCAAGAGAGCAGGAACTGCGGGGGTCTCCCGACTCGGGCACCGTTACAAAACCGCGCCGGAGAGCACGAAACCCGCCACAGCGACGGCGGTCGCCGCCTCGCTCACCTCCTCTCCCCGCCGCCTCCCGGCGCTCGCCTCTGCCGCAAACTTTTAAGGGGACACTGGACTGAGCGGTGAGGGGGATGTTTTCATTTCCTTCTTTCCCGTCTCTGCAGAGGTCCGAGGTAATTTCATGCTCTCGAGCCCTTGGTGCCTGAGGAGCATCAACTCCAGCCGAGTGTGCCAGGCGGCAGGGGGGAAGCCCGGGAGCCTCAGAGGCCTCCAGGAGAAAAGCGGGACGCCAGCGGGGACCGGGACCTCCCTCTGGCACGTAGCCCCCGAGACCCCGCGGCCTGGTCGGCAGCTGTCTCTCCCGCAAGCTGAGGGGCGGCGAGGCAAGCGTCCCGAGGGGAGAGGCTGCCGGAGGGAGCGGTGCACCGAGCTCGCCCGCCGGCCACGGGGCGGTCGCTGTCGCGTGTGGCCCGGGACGGCGGCGCCCAGGATGTAGAGGCGGCGGGGGGGTAGGGCAGTGAAGTCCCCGGATCCCAAGCCCGCGGTGCGCGGCATCGAGCGGTGCCCAACCCGGAGCGGCGGGATCGTGCGGCCGCGGGAGTGCTGTGGCGGGGCGGCGATGCCCAGGCCGGGGAAGAGTTCGTACAGCGACCAGAAGCCGCCCTACTCTTACATCTCCCTGACGGCCATGGCCATCCAGCACTCGGCCGAGAAGATGCTGCCCCTGAGCGACATCTACAAGTTCATTATGGAGCGCTTCCCTTACTCCCGGGAGCACACGCAGCGTTGGCAGAACTCCCTCCGCCACAACCTCTCCTTCAATGACTGCTTCATCAAGATCCCGCGGCGACCCGACCAGCCGGGCAAAGGCAGCTTCTGGGCGTTGCACCCGGACTGCGGGGACATGTTTGAGAACGGCAGCTTTCTCCGCCGCCGCAAACGCTTCAAG
>VXAD01003950.1:383-190733 GCA_013399195.1 Dicrurus megarhynchus | reverse complement strand
ATAGGGATAGGGGCTCCTGGAAGCGAGAGGTCCCAGGAATATGGGGTTCCTGAGGTATGGGGGTGTGGAATCCCGAGGGTGTAGGGATCGGGGTCCCCAGGTGTATGAGGTCCCAGGGATATGAGGTCCCAGGAGTGCGGGGGTCTGGGGTCCCAAAGGCATGGAGTACATGGTGTCCTGAGGATGTGGAACCCTGGGGGTAAGGGATGCAGAGAGCAGAGGGCACAGAGTCCCCGGGGGCATGGGATCCTGAGTCTGTGGGACCCGGGGCACACCAGAGCCTGGACACATGGGTCAAGGGCACATGGCGTCTGGGCCACAGCGGGGCTGTGCACAGGGGCTGTGCCACACCCGGGCCCCTGGGCGTGGGAGGCTGCAGACGTGCAGTGCCGGGTGCACGGGTGCCGGGGCAGGCGGTGTCACACCCCCCTGTCCGCCCTGGCAGGGCCCAGCCTGGTCTGTGCCAGTTCTTGGCTTGCCCCCTGCCCGCCCCCGTGGGTGGCTCGGGCTGGGGCCTGGCACTGCCCTTCGGCCAGCGCACGTGTGCGTACATGTGCTTGTTGCTAAACTTGTGGCTCTCCAATGTCTCCAGAGAGTGACATTTGCCTGCAGCCGTTCCCTCTGAGAGGCACCTGTCAGGTTTGGGCTGCAGAAGAGCGAGGAGATGGTCATGGCATGGGGCAAGCCTGGCACTGCCCACAGCCCTGCACCAGGGGCTCCCCTTGGGCACCTGCAGTCCCTTGGCCCTGAAATGCATGTGTACAAGTAAGAGTCACACACTGGGAAAGCAAGTGCTGGCGTTACTGAGATCTGCTCTCTCATAAGGCCTCCTTACTGATAGCAAATGCTGGGATCTGCTCCATCCTTGTCCCCCTCAGGGCATTTCCTTCTTCCTCTGTGTGTTTGGCCCCAGTGTCTCCCCCTCTTGCAGTCATTGTCCTCTCAGTCAGGAAGATCAGACGCCCTGGCATCTGCAGGTGGGCGATGCCAGTTACTGATGGATTCATGGGCCACAGCTCTGGTTTCTCTGTCCTTGGAGTTCTCCTGCTGCTGCTGTTAGCTGCTGGAATGGGAGACACTTGTGCACACTGAGGGGGATTGCCAGACATGGGCTGAAAAGCTCTGCTGCCCTGCAGCCCTCTCTGTGAAGCTGCTTGGGAGGCAGGAAGGGAGCCCACATCACACTACCAACCATCCCCATGCCCCCAGTGAGCATGAAGCTGGCGAGGAACAGCCGTCCCCTTTGTCGTGCCTCTTCTGAACCACCATTCAGCCAGGGAAACAATGCCTAAACTGTGCTTGGTTTGCTTTGTCACTTCTTCCCTGCCACGCGATGCTCACACCAAACCCTGGGGATCCGTGTGAGGGGGTGCAGGCAGGTGGGGGAGCTGGGCAGGATACTGCACGCCACTGTCACACTTAAAAACTCTTGCTGACCACATCTGAGGGAAGAGAGTAAAATAACATCCACTGAGCTGCTTTGCTGGAGAGAATTACGTCCAGCGTTTGTCAGCATGATTTGTCATCCGAGGATCCCCGTGAATCCACCTCAGCTCCTGGCGTCTTGGATGTCAGCCACAGCACAGAAAATCCTCTTTGACCGCTTGTTTCCGATTCCAGGTGAAAACCCATTAAAGGCAGCCGCTTCACCACTCCCTGCTACCACCAGGTCACTCACCTGTCAGCTGCCTCCTATGACTGCAGGCATGGGATAATTTGTACCAAAGTGCAGGATCTAAAGAAATGGTTTAAAAAGAGCTGATTCTAAAAAGAGCCCTTCCTTTGTGTCTGCCTATGCCTTGCTGCCCATTGCTGATGGCAGTGGTACCTGCCACATCTCTGTGTGCTGCCTGCTCTGGGGGATGCCCTGATGAGAATCCCAAATCCTCTTCTAGGTGTTGCCAGGACATCGCCATTGATTTGGATGTCCAATGTGGTGATAAGTCAGGTTGCCCAGCCCTTTCTACTCATCCTCCACACGTGCCTGGGCAAGCCAAGTGGTGTCAGAGCCCAAAGGCAAGGCATTAGCACAGTTGCAAAGCCAAATTGGCTTTCGTGTAGGAAATAAATGTCTTTGGTGTAGAAGTGGGACTGTTATTCATAGGCCAAGCTCTCCTGTGGAGGTGGTGGGAATGGTTACAGCCATAGTGTGCTTTGGGCCCCAGCACTGGCTTAAAAATAGGCCAGAGTGTGCCAAGTCCTTTTGGCCTCACAGCTGGTGGGTAACCCTTTGCAAATTGTATTTGTCACATACATTTGAAGTGGGAGCCTGCCTGCAGGAAAGGCAGCCTGTCTGTGGGCTGCACTGGATTACGTTTACCTCCAAAATTGTTTATAGGGTGCTCAGCACTAGTGATGTAACAGGACAGCCCAGAAAAGTTTTAATTTTCTGATGTGTATATTTTTTTGCACAGACCCATGAACGTGACTTGTTTGTTTGCAGTCCAGCCTGGTTTTACTCACTTTGAATTAAGTAACTGATCTTATTACTGATCCGACTATGAGAGGGCTTATCACAGGTTCCTTGGCACATGACAGAGATTACTCCCTCAGTGCAACCACATCCGAGTAATGTGACGTGTCCTCTCAGAGCTATTTTCGTCTTCACCCTCCTCCGGGACCTTGATCCTTTGGTTTCTCCAGCCAGTGACCAACTAAAACCTTCTTAATACTACGGAAACCCCAACTACGTAATTGGACAAAGGGAAAAGCTCTGCCATTTCTTATGGCAGACGTCATTTGCTTCCTAAGGCTTTCAGTAAATTGAGGGCAGGATCATTTTGACTTAATAGACATGACTGTGGGTGTAATTAAAAGCAAAATAAAAATAGGCACTATCAGGGACTACACTGAACATGGTCTAGTGCTGGGTTTGAGCATGAGATTGAAGATGGGCAAAGAGTACATCCCTCATTCTTGAACAGGGCTGAAGGATACAGGGTTGACTCCAGTCCTGGCAAGAAATTTGTGCATGGATTTGACTCTGAACACTTAGCAGTCTCCTCTGGGAGAAGGCAGGCTCAGGAGCAAAGGTCAGCAGAATTCGGACAACAGCTCCAGACCTGTGGTGGGCTGGAGCAGCACAGCTGACACTTCACTTTAAGCCTCTGGGATGTTTGTCAACAAGTCAGAGAGAAATGCCTAATGTCCTGTTTAGCTAAAACTGCCACATCTTCAGAGTGAAGCAAGGAATGAGGAGAGTCAGGGGTTTTGCAGTAGGGGCACTGGGCTGGAATATACACACTGTATGTCCCCCTCTCACCACAGGTACATCACTGATCTTCAGTTTAATCTCTCTGTGCCACCAACATCCCAGCTGCACAGGGGGTGCACTAATGCTGCTTTGACCATCCTGTTTTAGCTGGTGAGCTCTTTAGGTCAGGGATAATATGTAAGTATATTGTTCTGGTCCTTGGGGTCCTGGCTCTGCTGGACCCTCTGCTCTGCTGTGTTAGACAGGGGACAGAGACTCGTCATCCTGCGGGGAGACACGGTGGCAGAGCTGCTGGCAGTCACTAGACAGGATTTGTTCTCCTTCGGTGAGGACATGCCATGTGAGGAGGCGGATGGCAGCCCCAGGCACTCTGTTAGGCTCTGATGAATAATAGCTGTTGCTGACACCTCGTGGAAGCCTCACACAAACATTTTCTCAGAAACCTTTCGGTTCCCCACCTGATGAACTTGTCCTTTGCTTCTGTCATCTCAGAGCCCTTGGCTGCCTGCAGCACCAGGGATGGGAAGGCAGCAAGGGAAGCTGCCTGGAGCTGCCTGGTAAGAAGAAGTGCACATCTTCCTGCATGGTGGCGGGTGAAGGCTGTTCACCATGGATGGCTTTTGCACATCACATGCAGAGAGGAGAGCACCTCCCTCCTATACCCACCTGGGTCTGTAACACCTACCAGGTACATGCCTTTTGTGTGTCTCTTTGCCCATCTCCGTTTTTCAGGGGAGCATTTTGGCGAGTGGCTGTCCTTTCATTTCAGAATATCAAATCACTTTGGAAAAGATACAGAAGTTTTCCTGCGAAGTGCAAAAATATTTTTATTTGAGAAACAAGACAGCTGATTAGAGAGTCTGTGGTGATCTGGGTTGGGGCAATGCTCCTGGCTCCCTTGCTGGAACCATCAGACAACATCAGCCTGTCCAGGGGAGGAGTCATGGCCTTGAACCTCATCCTGTTCTCATGACTCACCATTGCACTGTCTTGCTCAGCATCCACCTCTTCTTCCTCCTCAGTCTTCACTTGTATTACAGTCAGTCTCTGCTTGCTTGACTTTGTGTGAGTCACCATTTCACACTGAACCTGAGCTGCCCATAACCTCAGCTGCTCTGCTTTCTCTGCTCTGTTATAGGGTCAGCTCCATCCTGACCCATGGCATGAAAGAAAGATCTGCTTTGGAAACAACAAAGTGAGCAAGTCTTCTCTTGTTACTCTTGTTTCCTGGCTGCTGCTGAGCAAATTCCAAAAACCTGCATCCCAAATGATTCTTGGTGGAGTAGGTTGCCCAGAGAGGTTGAGGAGTCTTGATCCCTGGAGACATTAAAAAGCTGCCTGGACACAATCCAGAGTAATGTGCTCCTGGGGACTCTGCTTGAGCAGGGGGGTTGGATTAGATGGCCTTCAGTGGTCCCTTCCAACCTTACCCATTTTAGACTTTTAGGAGCCCAGGTGAAGCTCTGATACATTTTGTTTTGGAATGGAAATCTCTCCACTGGCTCTGTAGGAAGTATATAATGTGAGGGTTGACTGCCGTCAGACATCAGTCCCAGCTGATGAGAGGCTGAACTGGTGTCATGGATTTGTTGAGGTTGCCCACCAGTGGGATAAATCAATTTTTAATGCTTTGAAACTCATTTTTTATTCTGGTTCCTTGATAAAGTAGTCTGGCAGAGTGAGGTGGGTAGCAAGGTGATGAGCTCCTTCAGCTGCAGCTGTTTTGCAAGCCCTCAGGGATGCTCACCGGCTGTCATCAGTGTCCTCTTCCCCTTGGCTGGGTTCACAGCCCACCTCTCATTAAGCCTTGATTTTGGCACCTGTAATAAAAGAGCCACGTTTATCCTTTTGGAAACTTACAGAAACTCCCGGAGCTGCAGGAGAGATTAAATTTAATCCAGCATATTACAGGGGGAAGCTGAAAAGTGTGCTTGGCCCTTAAAAGACTAAAAAGTACCTTTCAGGGAGCCTTTCTGTTTCATAAGCAAGCGGTCAAGAGGGGTCAGAGAGTTCCTGGCGCCTTTGGACCATTTTGGCCTTCAGCTTGATGTTGGTTGTTAAAAATATTTTCCCAGATGTATTAATATGACCAGACTGGATTGCATCTGAGCTGAACATTGTGAGCCTGAGGCAGGACATAAATATAGAAGCAAAACAGGCTGACATAAGAGTCATCTGTCCTCTTCTACACAAGAAGTGAAGGGGAAAGAGAGGGAACTTATTCTGTTGCAATTTTTAGACACTTCCAGGAATTAGCCTGAGCCTTGGATAGTGCCTGCATGGGGTCCTTAGGCACAGAAGCCCCCACGTATCCCTCTCTCAACCCCTGGTGCCACAGAACTGCACACTCAGCACATTTTTAACCCAGGGTTAGATCTGCCTAGACAAGGTCTGTAATCAGGAATGACTATTTGTTTGATGTGTTTGCCTAACAGGATTACCCTTATCATAATGATATAGCAACCTGGCCTTGGCAGAGCAACCCCCAAGGGCACAAGGGGTCAAACTCTTGCCTCCATTGCCCCAAATATGCACAGTGTAGCTTGTCTCTTATCGTGCAATATCCAGCCGTGCTTCAGTTGGCATTCAGTGCTCAGCTTTGGGAAAGAGCAATTGTGCCAGGTACTGCTGCCTGCTGACATCACACTTGGCATTTCTCTCTCCCCACCTGAAAAAAAAATCAATAATATTCAAAGGTTAGAAAAATGATGCAGTGTTTTATAATTAGAGAATAGGATGGCTTCCCCAGTGGGAATTGCTCTGAGCTGGTGCCTGATTGAATTCAGTGTGAATTTGTTGCCCTCTGGCTCCCTAAGAACCAATGAATTGCCTACCTTTAGTATTATATACCATGAACATGCCTTAAAATCATTGCTTAATAATCTGTTTGTCTACAAAAGTATACCTGTGATTATTAAGTTTTGCTACTTAAAACACTCAAGGAAGGTTCAGGACGAAAGCTCAGTTTTCCTGTAGGTACATAGGATAAAGGTTTTGCTAAAGCAGAGCCTGGCCCTACAGGGGATCAATACCCAGACTTATTCACTCCAGTTTCTGGCCAGGCTGGGGCCACCTCCTTGTTCCCTGTCGGTGTCATTTTAACCCCAGCACTTTTCAGGCCGGTTGATGTGAGCTTGTCCTCACCAGCTCTCGGGCTATTTGCAGAAGCAGAACCTGTCACTCACTATGTGCTGGTTCCAAAACAAGCAGGATCCTTTGTTTATAATGTGCTATAATTGGCCTGAATGAAACCTGCGGTTCTTCAGGCTGTAGGGCCCAGGACTGCTGATGCAGCAGCACCCTAATTCCAGGCAATGCTGCTGGGAATGCTGAAATGGCTTTGCATAAAGCTGCGGGATGTGTAGGTACATAGTGTTAGCAGTATGTTCACAAGCTCCTGGTTTCTGGAGCAGGCTGTACTTGTCAGGGCTGTGTAGATCCCCTTCTCTGGATGAGGTTTGGGGGGATGGAGCCTCCTTGAAGCAAAGCAGAGAGATCCTCCTTCTGCAGCAGCTTCATTGTGTAGATGCTTGGGTTGCCACGGGAAGCATTACCCTAACCATCCTTTTTTTTTCTCCCCAAGGCATTTGTAGTTGGGATGCGAGCAGGGCTCTGTGACTCAGAAACTACCTATCCAACCACTGGGCCTAAATGATTTGAGTTCACCTGTGATTAGTGTAAATTTAATTTTGGTGGCATGCGTGGCTGTTCAGACCCTGCTGTTCAGCATGGAACTGTTCTGACCTCGTAGCTCATTGCAGGACAAACTCCTGTCTAAGATAAAGCAAAGCAGCCCCCTCACTTTTGTTTAGAGGCTGGTACATACAGTATTGTGCTCACCCAAGGGTTGTATTTGATCTGGCTTTGCTGTAAGAAACCCCTCTGCTATTTCAGTTCTAAAACACAATAGATATATGGCCAAGCAGGAAGATTAAAAAAAGTACTGGCTAATGCTTTGTGTGTCTTAGAGGACTTATTTTTATTCCCATTTGTTCATTCTCTCTGCTCTTGGCTGCTGCTGGGTCTGTTGAAATAACAAACAGGGATAAAGAAAGAGGGCAGCTCTGTCGTGAGCTTCCTTCGGTGGGAAGTGGCCGTGGTGCAGCAGTTAACTCCAACGGTGACAGCAGCCTCCGCAGCTCTGCTGCCAACAACCCAATGGGAAACCCGTCCTGGTTTTCTGAAAAAAGATTGGATTATCAGTCAAAAGCCTTTTTGCTGCAGAGTGGTGTTTAGAGTCTGTCTTTTGCCTTGTAAAAAAGTGGTCAGAAATCTTCTAGTGCGGTGTGCAGCTGCTCTGCTGCCAAGAAAACCTCCCGGGCCTGGTGATGAGGCCTCTGCAATATTTCCGGTTTCTCTGTAATTACTTTCTAATTAAATTTTCAAATCCAAGTACAATCAGGAGGTTAAACCATAGCGAGTTCATAGTAGGGTCTTTCCATTTGCTTTTTCTTTTTCTAAGTCAGTAGCTATCCCTATGTAGAGGTGATAGATAATTTTGTGCATATAAAGGTGCTTAAAATCAGGGTGGCAATGCCTTTTACCTGATGGATTCAGCACAAGCACAATTTTATGCACTCTCCATTTGGAAGCACTGCTTTTGCATAGAAATTGTTGTAACTGCCTGATCAGATT
This sequence comes from Dicrurus megarhynchus, assembly GCA_013399195.1. Taxonomy (NCBI): domain Eukaryota; kingdom Metazoa; phylum Chordata; class Aves; order Passeriformes; family Dicruridae; genus Dicrurus; species Dicrurus megarhynchus. The sequence continues at coordinate 182,884 of VXAD01003950.1, read as the reverse complement.
TGTCCATTAGGATGTCTACTCATGGCTTATTAAGTGGCTGGGGCATTAGAGTCCAAGCTTCTCTTGCCAGGATTTCCCTCCACTCCTCCACATGCAATTTAGGGAAATGGGAGGACTGATGTTTCCAGGGTGCTGTGAGAGTTTTGTGCTGCCTCCATCCCAGAAAACAGAAATGAAAAAAGGTCTAAATAGATGACGTAAAGTAATTGGGAGATGAGATACATGACAAAAACTAGCCATGTGTAAATAGTGAAGCTGAGAAACACCCGAACTCAGTTGCTAAGCACTGCACAAAGGTCGGCTTGCTCCCTGCCACCACCTGAGCTATGCAGGGGCCCCAGCGGTCTCCTCCCCTCTGGCTCTGCTCCCTGGACCTCTCCTGTAGCCCTGCTTGGATGCTGGGACCGGGACAGGCTGACTGGGCTCACCATTGCCTTCTGCCCCCACAGTGGAGCAGCCACTGTTGAGGTGAACAAAGTGTTTGGATTTTTTTTGTGCAGGTTTTTTTTTACTGCAGAAAGGTGTGAAGCACACTTGGACAATGTCTTGAGCTCCTTCAGACTCTTTTGCAGTGTTGTGGGCAGAGCCCATCCTGGCCACCCATCCCATCTGTGTACCCTGCCCAGGCCAACGTGGTCTGTCACCAATGGGGGTTACTCAATGGCTCTTGGGAGTGCTGCTGTTCAGCAGCTCACTCAGAGCTGGGTATAGCAGCACCTGCTGGAGCACCCAACAGTGCAAGTGGGAATTTCAGTCATGCTAAGAAGCATTGAAGGAGACAGACAAAATTACTCAGGCTCACCTCTTCACATCTCTGCCTTGCTGCTGTCAGCCTCTAGCCCTGCTCTCCTGCCCCCAAAATGGGGATGGCAGAATAAGAAGTGCCTGCATCCTGGTTTACAGCCAGGTGTTCCAGCTTAAACCACTGAGGAAAGTGGGTCTGGGATAATATATCAGTGTCATAAAGGGAGGTAAGCCTTGGAGTAAGGTCTGTGCTTGGGAGAGGTAATGCTATGGGGTTGGGTTTTTTAAATGGTGTCAGTGTTTGCAATCCCTTAGATTTGTGTTTGGGTTAAGCCCACAAGAGACGTCAGAGTTCATTTGAGTTTACCCTGGAAACCTTGCTGCCGTCTCTGAGGCACAAATGCTCCAGGAGAGAGCCTCCCCTTGCAATTCATGTATTCTGTGAAGCAGAAAGAAAAGCATACTGGCCGGGGTTCAAGCACCTTTCTTGGTTGTCCTGGTGATAAGTGCCTGATAAAGGTTCAAGGTCTTTGCTTGCTTGTATAGAATAAAAGCAGCTTTGCTTAAGTTACTGCTGGCATCCATGGTCTCCCAGAGGGTGCTGATCTGTTGTTCCCAGTGTCTGGGCCATTCCTGGTGAGTGAGACAAGGTTGTGTTGTGTGGGTTGTAGTTTGTCCTATGACAGAGGTGACCTTGCAGGTTTTCAGTCTGTGGCATGCTGCAGTGGCTGTGTCATGCAAACATTTGCAGTAAGCTGGATCCTCCCTCTGAGGGGCTGGGGCTTTGTGGAAGGAGTATGGGATGGTGGCATCCTGCTGCAATGGTCCCTGGAAGCAAGCCAAGGGTAGCTGCTTGTGTTAGCACCATCATTAGGTCTCAGAATTGACAGCCTGTGGAGATGTAAAGGCAAAGAAAACTTCCTTGTCACTGCCACTTCCAGCTTTTTGTTGTCTGGGGAAGAAGGGACTGGTTCTCTGATGCTTGGTTTGTGCTCTGAGAGACTAAGTATGTTTGAGGGCAGGATTTTTTTAGCAGAAGTGTGAGGATGGTGGTGGGGGGAGAGGTGAGGCGAGGTCAGAGCAGTGGGATGTAACATTCAGGTTTTCTCTAAGGGCTCCTGTGGGCTGAAGCAGATGTCAGAACCTGAACTCCTTGAGTCACCTGCAGTGGGTGAGGATGGAGCTGCATCCCCTCTGCTGCCTTCAGCCCCTGCTCTTATGGGGCTTCCCCAGCCCCATCTGCCTGACACCATGGGCAACTTCCCAAAGCTGGAGCCTCAACTGCCTTCGTTTCTGCACAGGCCACTTAGTAATTTCCCACTTATAAACAAACGTTTTGGAGACACTGGAGAAGCTGAGCCACCAAGAGGACAGAGTTCTGTTGCTTTTAAAGTAGCTCATTCATCAGTGAGTTTTACCATACAGCAGCTCAGCCACTGCTGAACTGAAACCACCCTCTGCTTGTCATACAGGGAACAGGAAAATGTGCTTCTGGAGCAGGCCAGTCTTTCAATCATCAGCTTGAATTCCATTTAAAGTGTTGTAGTTGAGGTGGCTTTGTTCTGAGATTTTTTTTAATCTGTCTTGTGACCTCTTCTTCTTCCTTATATGAAGAGGTCTTCCTGAGTTTCTCTGAGGACACTTGCATTGGCAGTGCAATGGAGAGCTGAAGTGTGGTTGTTGCTGCAAACTAAAGGCAAACAATTCCCCTCAATCCTTGAAAAAAGGAGGAGTCTGCTCATCCATGTTTAACTGCTGCCTGGCTTCTGCATTTTTCTAACCTTCATTTCCACTTGTGTGACCTGCCTATAGGTGTGGGCTCACACTTTCCTCCCGCTGACCCCGGCAGGGCATCATGCGGTTCCACACTGATGTGGTTCTTGAAAATCCATTGTGACTGAGGGCACGCACAGCTTGGGGGTGAATTATTGCCAGGTCTCCTGGAGCATTACCCAGCAGTGCGGGAAATGGCCCTAGGGATGAACACTCTTGCAAATGATCAGCCAGCCCCTTCCTCATAGAGGTCCTCATAAGAAAATGTTTGTACGGTCTAAAGTGGAAAATTGTTTTTCAAAAAAATCTCAGAGAGAGGGATAAAAAAATCAAAAAGCAGTGGGAAGTGTTTAAATCAAATTTTAAACAGCATAATGGACATTTTAGTTGAGAGATTTATTCATGTCTTGTTAAAAAAACCCCATCCAAACTTAATTATTTACCAAAAAGCTGTATCACAAGGGGTGGATGCTGCCAGCATGCGGGCCTGAGCCGGAGCTCCTGGTCCCACTGCTCCTGCTCTGTCCATGGGCTTTGGGCTGGCACAGGCACGGTGCTCCTTCCCGCCTGCCACCAGCCTGGTAAACATGGCTGGCTTATGCTCAAGCTTAGCACAAGCTGGGTCAGGCACCTGATAAATCTAAGCCAAAACTGAAGTGTGTTGGCTGCTGAGGATGGAGTTGCTGTCAATTTGTTTTTCTCAGCTCAGCAGTTTCCCCTGAGATCTCCATCAACAAATCGATGCTCAGCGTCGCACTGTCCTGCCTCAGCTCCTCATCCCGGGAGCTGTGTGTGTCCTCAGGCTGGCCCTGAGGGACGTGTGGCCTCCCATGGCCGCTCAGAGCAGCAGCCTGGGGCTGGCTCAACAGTGAATTCCCATCGGAGCTGCTGGGATTCGCTTCGGAGAGCAGCGAGTGCCAAGTGCTCCCTGGACTGGGGCACACACCTGGCTGCCGTGTGAGGGGTGTGCCACTCTGCTGTATGAGCCTTTTGGGTTCCCTCTGCTTTGCTGCACTTCATTAGGAGCCAGAATTTAACATTTTCTGCTGGACTTCCCCCTCTGCAGTGACAGCCTGACTCTGTGTCTGTGAGGCGGATTCAGGTTTTCCGTTTGGGTATTTCCAGTGACACTGGTCAGGCACAAAAATCATGTGATCTGAAGGAACAATTTTGGCAAATGTCAGATTCTTTCTGTCTTTTAAAAAATTATTTTAATTTTTAGGACTCTTTTTCCTAAACTGTTTAAAACTATAAAAAAACCCCAGAAGCTTGCTGTAATAAAATTGGGACTATGGTACAACTCGCCAGGGCTCTTCCCACTGGCATTCTGGCCAAAGTTGACTTGCGGCGCTTGTTCCAACTTGCAGCAGCCGCGTGTGCATCAGCAGCCAAAGGTTCCCCCCTGCAGCACAGTTACAGCTACTGCAGGTGCCCCATCAGCTGGAGCTCATTTATTCATGAGGATTTTTCCTGTTTTAAAAAAATGGAAGAGCAAAAAAAAAAAAAAAAGGCATCTTGCACTGCTAAAATCTGGAGAAAATTCTACTGACTTCAGCAAAAGCAGATGGGATTGTTAATGTCATGACGGAATTGGCAATTCTTGGCACTCCTTTTCCTTTGTGGGACCCGATCTGAGGAGTTTCCCAGGGAGTTATGTTGGGTCACGGGTCATGATTTAATGACTACATCCACGGGTCAGCGCCAGACATAGTTTTGCTCCTCACCCATGATGAGGCATGAGTTAAAAATGGGCTAAAGCTTTATGTGGTTCAAGGGATGACTGAAAAAATTCATAGTGAAATGTGTTGAGGGATACTGAGGCAACACCACAGCACAAGGACAGGGCTAAGAATCAAACTGTTGGAGGTGGTGGGGTTTTTGGGGGAGAATTTTGGTTGATTCTCTATTCTGGTAATAGCCCCTCTTCTGGGTGAAGCTGGGACCAATGGACCTTCACATGATCCAGCCCCACCACTCTTGTTATCTCAGGGGCATCTGTGCCAGTGCTTTGCCAAAGCACTTGGGCTTGCTGTTGCTTCAGGCTCTAGCTAAATTTAGGCAAATGCAACTCAATGTACTACACCAAGGTCACAGATGAAATGTCCTTTCCAACTTTACCTGGTTAGATCCTTTTCTAAAGGAAAATTGAACTCCTGAAAAACGTGCTGGCCTTGTGCATCACCTACACCAAGAGCATCTACATGAGTATATATTGACCTGCCCCATTTTAGGGATGCAGTGGGGCTTGGCCAGAAGTTGGCAGAGGCTCATAAAGCAGTTGGGGGGCTTTGTTCCCCTCTTACATGCACATACAGACCCCCACAGCTCTTAGCTGGCTGCTGGCACAGCCCTCAGTGTAGCACAGACTGTGTTTTCTCATGTGCAATTCAATAAATTCAGCATTTTCAGGACCTTGGCATAATCAGGGTTTTCAATCTTCTCCTTCATTGCCTTCTAATATACCCTCCTAACAATTAACTCTGTGTGTTGGGAGAATGCCAAATGCAGGGTAAAAGACTTCATTTTTCTTTCCCATAATTAAATGTCGTGTTCGCTGCTGTCTTTCCCACTCGATTAAGTATCCGTGTATGGTCTAAAATGCTCTTTGGTGAATTAGCATAAAGTCTGTCAGGATTTCAACCAACATTCTCCCTCCTGCTGCATCTGTGCGGCTCACAAAGGGCAGCGTTGGCTGGTGGCGGGGGCCTGGACATGGGTTTACTGCAACTCAGAGAAAACCACTTGCAAACCTCTCCCTGGTCTCCCTCCGTGCTGCAGGCCAATTGGGGCAGCTCACTGATGAGAGTCTTTTTTTAAAATTACATCTGAAGACATATTGGAGAAATATTCCCCAAGCTGGACTCTGGCAACATCTACAGCACTGCATGTGATGGCACAAAATATAATAGGTTGTCAGTGACTAATAAATGTGTGAGTTATGGGCTGGGAGGTGAAATATCAGAACTTTCCACCAGTTCAGGATGAGCTGGAAGTGAGATGATGACTGGGATTCTCAGCACAAGATGAGCCGTGTGGTTATCCTGGTTGGCAGCCCTTTCCTTCGGAATGGCCACTTGGAGGGTTTCCCCAAAAAGCATTCCCTGGAGCCAGTGCACTTTTTCCTACATCCCCCAGGGCTGCTCTGTGCCATCTAGTTCCAGGTAGAGTGCTGGTAGGTGCCTGGGTAGTATGACATTCCAAGGGACAGTATGACATTCCAAGGGGCAGCATATTTCTGATCAACTTTTCAGCACAGCCCTAGCTCCTACCAAGAGTCTGTCCTTGTCTCTGTTACATCCTTTAGTGTGCAGCCCTCCTCTTTACCCTTCAAAATGTTCCTTTTTTCCCCCCACTGTGCTCATTTTTTAAATAACAGAGTGGGTTAGGTTGGAAAAAAACTTTAAGATCATTGAGTCTGTTAACCCAGCACTAAACCATCTCCCAAGTGCCACATCTGCACATCTTTTAAGTTCCTGCAGGGACAGTGGCTCCACCACGTCCCTGGGCAGCTAGGCCACCATTTCAGTGAAGAAATTTTTCCTCATATCCAATATAAACCTCCTGGCACAGCTTGAAGCTGTTTTCTCTTGTCCTATTGTTTGTTTCTTTAATTTTCATAATTCAATCTTCACAACTTCAGGTTTGTTACCAAGTCCAGAAGCAGTCTCTGACACAGGAGGATGGGTCATTATAAGTTGGGAGAAGACTTAGTGGTGAGGGGAACAGAGCTGGCAGATAAACCTGGGATGTGGCTGAGTCCCAAGTTCTCCTTGTCCAGAGATACCTCTGCTCCCTGAGAAGGGATTACACTGGGTGGGATCTCATACTACTGCTGTTTCCCCATTTCCTCCTGCAGCTCTCTCCGTGTCCTTTGGATAAACAGCTGCAGAAAGGGAGCCTTTGTTTCCAGAAGCGTTGGGGGAATGGCTCGTGGTGGTACAGATAACCCTGCCTGTTGAGGAGAGGCTGCAGTACAACTGAGAGGGTACACAATGAATTATTCACCAGCTGTTTCCTCTCGTTTCAAGACATTTTCTGTAAAAACAGGGGCTGGAAGTAGTGCATGTGAGATGTGCAATCAACCACACAGAAGGAGTTTGAGCTTTTGGCTTGCTGGGTACTCAGACCATCCGTCACGATGAACTGGTTTGTGAAAATCTGTCTGGACCTCCATGATATTTGACTGCAGGTGGCCCATAAATGTGTTTTCTTTTTCTCTGAATGCCTGCCGAAGACCTGAATATCTGATTTACAGAAGTGCCAGGTGCCCGCAGCTTTGACATTGGTAGGAGTAGGAGGTAGGATGCTTTAAACATACAGAGAGAGGCACAGTGCCAGGCACCCCCATGAGTGGGCTCTTGGGGCTTTCTGCTTGGGCCCCTGGCTGTTTGCAGCCTCTCCTTTGCATGGCCCAGTCCCTAAGGAGGAGAGAGTGACAGCCCCCTCTCCTTGGGCTGCAGATGAAGGAGATGCTCTCACACTGGTGAGCACCGGGCTGCATTGGTGAGGTGCTAGGGAAAGAAGCCCATGAGGAAAAAATACAGGTCCCCACACCTGAGTCCAGCACTGGCAAAAAGCAAATGCCTAAGATGTGAATAAAAGGCATTGCTGCTTTTTTTTTTTCTTTTCTTCAATCTGGCTATTCAAACTGCCATGAAAAATATATCAGTTCTTTTCTTTTATAACCTCTTACAAGCTCTCAATTTTAGCCTCCACTCCCCAGAGCCCATAAAACAAATGGGTAGAAACACCATAAAAATGAACAAAATCCCAAACCATAGCTAGTTCATATTCTGAGTGTCTCATTAAATGCGTATTAAGGAAAACCCCTCATCTTACATAAATATGTAATTGTTTATAAATCTGTAACTAATTTTAAGCTATTTGAAACAGCCTTATAGTAGAATGACCTTCTAGAAATTCGAAAAATTTTCCCAGAAAACTTACAGGTTAAAAAAAAAGGTAAAATTGCTCATTTATTTCATGTTTTTGGCTTTAAATAATAAGAATACTTTCCCCCTAGAGGCTCAGCACCCTGCTATACCCAGGAACTGAGGACTTAACCAGGAACCAGCTGGTCAGGCCACCTTCCTCTCCTGCTGTCGCTTTTTAGCAGTGGATACTCAGCCTGCTTTCTGCCATCACCTCCACCTCTACAGGGCAACAGCAGAGACGTGAGAGAGGTTATTGGGAAAGGACAGTATCCTCTTGTACTGCCTTGCCTATTTGCATAAGAGCTATCTCAGAGCTGGAAAATAGTCTTTTGTGCCTGCAGTTCCAAGGGAAACTCATGGCAGGGGGAACAGAGGAACAGACATTAAAAAAAATGGACACACACATTTAATTTCTATTCCTCATGCTGAATATTGATGCACAGTGCGTTGAACACCTGGCCTTTGCAGCCAAATCCTACCTGATCCCCTGGCCCTGGATGCAGGGGATGAGAAGTACTTCCCGGTCTCCAGGGTCACATGCTGACAAGGTCTAGGCATCAAGCTGAGACTTTCCCAGCCATTTCCCAACCCTAGCCAGGTCCTATTCCAAGAAAAGAAGAGCAAGGTAAATGTTGGAGCCCTGTTCTGCATCCTCTTTCAGCGTTGCCCCCAGTTGAGGAGCATCCTTCACAGTTGCCCTCCTGCTCCCAAGTGTACCTTTGTCATGAAACCAGAGGGCGGCTCCAGGCTTTCCTCAATCTGCCTGGGGAGAGAGGAAACGCGATTCTGTCTCCTAAGGGAAGCTGGAAACAGCCGAGTTGATAAGAAGGAATTCCATCCCTGTCCTAGCTGTGCCTGGGCTCCAGCACCGACTCCCTCTCTGAATGCTTTGGAGGGGAGTTAAAACGTTGCTGCCTCTTTGGTGGAGACTGAGCTGGCCCCGGAGTGGGGTCGAGCCTGTGCTGCTGCTTTGGGTGGATGCACAATGACAACCCACGATTACGTTCCCAGCAGTGGGTACAGTGAAGTGCTGCCAGATGATGACACCTCACACGGTCCCAGGGATGCTTTTAGATTCATCTATTAATAGCTCCCTGTGTTTTCATTTCTGGAAACATAAATACGTATCCCCAAATGCTCCTGATTTTCACATGCCTGGAAGTTGGTAAATTGGTGACTGATTTCAGATCTGTCCAAAGTAAGGCTCTGTGACTGATCGGCACGTCCGGAGCCGTCCTCGCCTCACTCCTATGCCAAAATCCTGGGAGCGTGTGCTCATCACAGTGACAGGCTGGGAACAATCTGAGGAGGAAAGCTGCAGCAGCTGGGTCAGTCCTGGAGCAGGCTGGCATAACTTCATCTGATTTGAATGTGAATTACACCCATTTAGGCCAGGCCTGGAATTTGCCCCTGGCATGGGCTGGCTCTCTGCAGCTTCACTAAACCAGTTGTTTTTGCCTCAAAAGCTGTCTGTGGGAAAAGAGCTGAGCAAAAGCAAATCATGGTGCCAACTTCAGCCGTAACTTTGCCTATTAAAAATGCAACTAATATGAGCGATTCCTACTTCTCGTGATTTTAGATTTTAACTTTCTTTAGAAATTGCAGTAGCTAATGAGTGCATACAAATGTGTGTGCATGGGATGCAAACACATAAACTCCCACCCATGAACACACACTCTAAACACTGGCTGATTCAAGTATAAGTGTTTTGTTTCTGGATTTAAACTTCCTCTAGATTTAGTAATTTTGGAGTGGAGATTTTGTCACACTGTACTGCTGAGATGCTCAGTGCAAATGTTGGGTTTGATCTGCCTGCTGACAATTTCTTGGGTGATTTGCATTCTGGGCTTTGTTACATGGTTCTGTCTCTGAACCCAAAAGTCTCTCTGGACTCTGGACTAGATGAGCTGCTGGTTTTGGTGTACATGGGTATGTAGGTAGGGCTGCCCTTAGACCAGAGATCAGCATTTCCACCTTCCCAAAAGGTCACCTTGCAGCATCTTTTAGCTGTTGAGTGACTAAATTAAAGTGTTCAACCTAGTGGCAGCATAGGAGGGACATCAGTGACCCCACTGATGGGAACACACGTGTACAGGTGTGTTTAAGATCAAATACAGTGAAATGTCTATAAAGAAGATAATTGCAGGTGATGACAACTTCAATCTGCTAAGACAAGAGCCACCCTGAACCATCCGCAGCTAGTGGGACAATGTCCCTGTGCCCAGCACTGCCTCTCCATCCTCTGGCAACATGAAAATCACCCAGGGTGAGCTGCTCTCTCCAGCCAGCTCAGCATGGACCTGCCAGCTTCAAATTCCACCCTGAGCCATTATCTGATACAAATGCAGCTCTTCCTGGGATCAAAGAAAGCAACCTGCATTGAAAAAGACTCATCAGAGCTTTGACTCAGTGCCCTCTACTCCAGGCAGGATAGCCACCCCCAGGAGTGACAGAGGACACAGCCATGCCTGGCAGAGGTCATGCTTCGCTCCAGATGGAAATGGCATTTCTGGGCAGCCTCTGGCCTCTTTTAAAAGTCTTAATAAATTTAAGTCCCACATTTGGCTAAGGTAAAACAATTTGCAATTCTAGTCACTCACATGAGAATTATTTTAGGATAAAGAGCAGAGGCATTTGCAGTCTGGTGAGACACTCCTTGCAAGTATTAATTTGGTCTTGTTGCTGGGGGGACTTTCTGGAGAAAGGAATGGTGAGAAGAGAAAACAAGAAAAAAAAGAAAGCAGAGAAGAAAACTGGAAAGTGAAGGTCATGTCTTCACATGAGACCATCTGGAGATGCTCTTTACCAATGATGGTGAACTGTCCTTGTCTAGATCTCTGTGCCTGGACACAGAAGGGGAGAGAACAGCAGTTTTGGCCATAAAAGTGCAGAAATAGGAGGATGATATTTTGCTTTCCTGCTGCTCACAGGGAGTCACGCAAAAGCCTACTGCAGTGCAGAGCAAAACGTGGCCACAGTGATCCAACTGCTTATCGAGCTGGGGAGGGCCTGACGTCAACTAATTTGGTAGCAGCCTGTTTGTGTAGTGTAATCCCATGTTAGCCTTGAAAATGCTAAATCAGGAGTGAAATCAAGATTTTTCTCACCACTGGATTTAGTTTAGCCTTTCCAAATGGGATAATACAGCAGAATGCTGCCTTTATTTGAGCTGTTATATTTCATCCCATTTTATTTCCTCGTTTGTCTTCAGTAGCCAAGGACTTTCCAACAGAATAGTTTTGTGCTCTGCAGGCTGCTCAGAGCAGGTCATATTAATGAGCTGTGGATAAAGTTTCAGAGAGCATCTCAGAAACCAGAGGCTGTGCCTCAAACCCAGGCTGCAAGCCCCTGGGCTATCCAACATCAGGCTTCCCATTCCAGCACCGTTTTTCCCGGCAGGAGAGAGGCTGTATGAAACAAGCTATCGGTGAGATTACTGCATGGCTGGGCTCTGCTTCTAAGGGACAGGAAACTTCATTAAAGAACCAGTGCAAGTTGCAGGGCACAGTGTGCACTGTGCTGAACTGAGTGGCACTGGTTTGGAGGCTACTGGTACATGGAAACAGTGGGAGATGGTGCATACTGGTGTTTAGTCCCTGTATGCAAAGGCTGTCGCAGGATGCATGACTCACACTTCATGGCCTTAAAGTGCTTTTGTTAATGTTGCAGGCCCAAATGGCCTGGGAAATGCTGGCCAGGAGAGATCCCATGGCTGGCAGTCCATGCACAGCCTCCTCTGCCGCCGCAGTGAGGTTGGAGGGAGTTCCCGGGGGAGGGCAGCAGGCTCAGGGCCACAGCCGCCCTTGCCTGCCTCTGCCTGACACAGTCCCCGTGTACCTTCTTCCCGTGGTGGGAGAAAGGCATGTGGGCATCGGGAGGACCTTTTTGGCAATCCTTTGCCAAACCAGGGGCAATCCCTTGCCCGTGGTTTCCACCAGCAGGGTGCGGGATAGGCTTGGTAGCAACGAGGACTTCCCAGTGTGTTCCATAGGACCGGTCTGACAGAGGCATCCTGTGGGCGGTGTTGTGAAATCCAATCCGGTTTTTTTTTTCCCTGTGACACAGATCTCACTTTACCTGCCCTCTTCCTGCCTACCAGCACCTCATGCCAGCTGTGTCTTACACTGAACTCTTGCTTGAAGTCAGTGGATTTTCCACAGCTTTCAGTCACAGGTCTGAGTGTGCTGATAACTGATTACAACTTCCAAGGACTCTCCCGTGCAGTCTTCTCTGTCCATTATGAAACAGAGAAGTAAGACAGAGAAGGAAATCAAGTAAGTGACGAGGACAGAGTCAGTCACAAACTGAATGAATCAGCAAACACCCAGTTTTCAGTTATTTACTTTCAATAGGCCAAATCTTCAGGGCTGAATTTTTTATTTCCTCTTGGGTGCTTAAATCACATGCAATACTTAGCAAATATAGATTTCCACCTCATGTGTAAAAACAATGAGATGAATAATTTTAGCACAGATGGCTCTTGTAATACTGTTCTGGTTCCAAATATTCAAGGATCCCTTTAGAGCCCTGGGTCCTCATTCGTGGTATTTGAAAGCTAATGTTTGACTGTTTTTATTTTAAATTCTATTCCATCTCTCAACTTCAAGGTTACAATTTTGCCCCAGAAAGGCTTAGGAAAATGAAGAAATTAAAAGACACCTCAAATACATATTTTTTGAGATCATTGGTGATTTTAACATTAGATAAATTGAGCCTCTCTAAGTTGTGGAATCACAGCCGATAATGTCAAAAAAGGGTATCAAGATAAGGTCCCTTTTAAACAAATAGTATGTAAGGAGCTGACCAATATTAAAACCTCTTGAAAAAAACCCTGTCTCACAAAGAAAAGTAGATGGTCTGAATGCAATCCAGCATGGTTTCTGCCTAGTTCCACATGATGCTGGGTGGAGTGACCCTGACCCAGACCCAGAGCAGCTCATTTGCCTCTGACCCCTTGTTCATCATCACTGCCCAGATACCCACAGAAACCCCCTCAGCTGATGAACTCCTCACCAGGTAGGTGGTTAAAGCTTTCATTTAGATATCAAAAAAGCCCCAGCAACCTACAGCTCCTACAGACTGGCCTTCAGGTGGTTGGTGTTAGCTACTCATGCTGGATATAGACAGCACTTGGAAGCTGGAAGGTTTGGATTGGAAATCCCAAACAGGAGGTGCTGGTTTTGGGTATTGGTCTTTGCTGGTGTGTTCAGTAGCAGTCCTGGGATTTGGGCTGGAGGGAAGCTTGTTTTGTTAAGCTTTCTGCTGGGGGCTGAGTGGTGCCTGCAGGGAACCTTTCTCTGCCTTGCAAGATGAAGGTGGGCTCTGGCTTCCCTGGAGGATGTAAGAGCTGGGCTGGAGGCCAATGAGGCTTGTGTGTGTTTTGGAGGATGGAAAATTGCAGAGCCTGTGCAATGCATAGGGGTTGGAAAGCTCTGTCAACCTGATGACAAGCAAGTTCAGTGTGGGCTGCTCCCTGATATGGGAGAACAGACCTGTCCAAGTTATTCAGAGCTGGGGCTTAAGGAGCAGGAGAGCCCAGGGTGGGCAGTTTGCAGTGTGAGGCTGGAGGAAGGCACGTTGGCAGGGCAGACAGATGCCCTTGGGGGACACGTCCCAGAGGTCTCTCACAAAGAGTAGTCAGTGCTTGTAGGAGTTGTTGCTGTGCTGGTTCAAAGACTCCCTGGACAAAGTAATGCTTACTCTCAGAAGTATCATCTTGCTGCTTCAGATGTGTCCCTTTTAGGCTGATTTGTGGCTGGGTCTGGCCCTTCCAACAGCAACTGAACATTAACAGCTGAAGGCTTAACAGTAATATGCTTAGTGTAATAAGATCAATTATATTAAATGCCTGATTAAGAGCCCCAGGGACTGGAATCCTTCCTCTGCAGGGGCACCAGTGAGTGCCCTGGTACAAGTGTGTGAGGCTTCCCCTCCTCCAGAAGCTGTGTGTTCTACACCTCACTCTCATGTCCAGCCTGCTTTTAGGTGTAAACAGACTTTTTTTTCTCTTTGTACCACTCTTCACTCCTGGTGCAGGTTGCATCAGGGACTCCTCTGACGTGGGTTTGTGCCCTTTGAGCTGGATGGCCATCACTGAGTTGCTTCATCCTGGCTGGGAAACAGGATGTACATGAGGGCACTTCTAATGTGGGGCTTGGGGGCACAGCCCTTGGCACCTGAGCAGCTGTGTTCACACGGGGAGCAGTGCTGCAAAGCACCTGTGCATGGCAAAATTAGCTCTACACGTAATGGTGCTGCATGCAAAGTGCTTCAGAAAGGGGGAACTGGCTCAGAGCAAGTTGGGGAGGAATATGCTTCTACTTCTATCAGCTCAGCCTTCACATTCCCAGACAAAACATGAATTTCAGATGGATGTTATAGTCTACTAAATGTCTTCAACTCTCTACTCAATATACTAGAGACGAACACCAGAAATTTAGAAGAGAATTGAATCTGAAAATTAAACCTGCAATTCCCCAGAGGGAAATTTTCTCAACTTGTCTGATTCTCCAGGGAGATGATATTCCCAAAGAACTAATTTTGTAACTAATGATCAGATGAAATAAGGCTCTGTCAGAGTTTAGAAGACCTAACTTGGCACCAGTTGAACACATATGGAATTTGTCATCAGTGATAATGAAAAAGATAGTTTGAAACTTTATCGAATGTGCATTTTTTTCATTGAAAGTGCACTTGGAACTAAAACCACTGCTCTTCTCAATCTGTGAGGTGAGTAGATGATTATGTCCTCTGAAACCCGTATCAAAGGGGTGCTCTACATTTCTATAGTGTTTTCCTTTTATTTGAAGTCATTTTACAGAAACTGATGGAAGTTGTCATGACGTGAGAGGCAGAAAAGTTGCCAAATGTCTTGGAAACACAGGCAGCTACTTCTGGGAAAGTGAATAGCTAAGGGCTAACAGGAAGGCAACTGCTTGATTCCAAATTTAGATTCAATGTCCCAAATAACATAAATCTGCTGAATTCCATCTCTGTCTATTCAGGCCTCTTAAAAATCTTGTGCTTGGGATGCTGTGTCTCAGGACTTTTGAAGGTAAATTCTGTCCTTATTTGGCACTAGCAGAATGGCTGAGCAGATCAGGGATTATTTATTCTTTATTATTCACATATGTTGTAAAATATAGTAATTTTTCAATGTGTTCTGCCCTGGGAAATGGAGGAACACACAGAGCACAGCAGCTTTGACCTGGGTTAGCTGAAGGAAAAAGGACTGGGGGAGGAAGGGTGCAGCTGGGGAGAGGTTGGTGCTGTTCCTCCCGTGGACGGACTTGCTTGAGGGGGGAGGAGGTTCTTTGCTTTCCCCCTCACTCAGCAAGAGCAGTGCTGGCCCAGCAGTGGAGACCATCGTGTGATTGAAACAAGCCATTGCTAGGTGGGTGTTTGTTGGGTGATGGGAGGATCTGGGTGGATGTGTGAGTAAAGGATAGGAATAAAATTGGAAGAGTGGGGAAGAGAAAGATCTGACTAATAGGCCTGTGTCTGAGAGGCATATGAAATGTCCTGTAGAGTCCAACAGTATATCCTCACCAAAGGTGAGTGATCAGCTGCATCCCACTGCCCAGCTGAAGGGCATTGTGCACTGCAGTCCAGTGTCTTGCACAGCATCTGCTCCCAGTTTTCAGGGGAAACCTGAGTGCTGTTTGCCTCCATGGTTCTTCTCTCAGCCGGGACTGGCTGTTGTCCACTGACCCAAGCTTGGAGGAAAAGCACCTCTTGTGCACTGACCTCCCTTTCTTCCCCTTTCCTCCTTTTTCCCTTTCCCCCTTTCTCATACATCAAGACCTCACTTGCATGGCCTTCATACCTGAGCCATGGCTGCAAGGAGTACAGAATGAGAAATCAAACCCAAAAAGCATCTATGGACACCATGTGCCTGACTCTCATTGAGTGTTGGTGAAACTCCTTCATGGAGGGCTGTCAGCTAAATGGGAGGGTATGAACTTTGCTGGTTGAGGTGGATCAAGACAGGGAGAAGACTTTTGCTCTGTATGTGGGTCCCTGCCTTCTTGCCCTGCTGGGGTGCAGCAATGTGACCTGTATCCTGACCAGGTGATACTCCCAGGAGACATGAGGATCCACATGCTCCCACCCACAAACCTTCCCTTGCCCGGTGGCTGGTGGCGCTCAGAAACACCCCAGGAAGAGTGTGGAGGATGCCTTTATGGGAGTGGGGTGGTGAGTGTCCAAGGGTGACACCAGTCCTGGGAGGCTCCCTGCAGCATCCAAGCCTGGATGAGCTTCCCCTCAGCAAATGCTCCAGCTGGATGACTCGGCGGTGCAGTCATGCAGTGGCAGCCGTCCAACCCTGCAAACCACAGAGCAACAGAAACTTTAAACAGAAGTTGCTGAACAGCACTTGAGGAGGGGCTGCAAGAGGCCCAAAGTACTCTGGTTGGGCCATCTCTCCAAGGATAACTGGGACAGTACCCTGACCCAGTGTGGCCTCAAGCTCCTGGAGTGACTGTTGGCATCCTGGGGTGGGTGAATCCTTCCAGGGAGCAGAGGGGGAGGATTGTCTGTGCTGACCTGTAAAGCAAAAATAGCCACGTTTCTTTTACCTTTAACTATTTTTAGGTGGAGGAGTGGCTTGAAAGTTCAATTCTTCTCTCATTTATGTTGGTTTTCCATCAAGCCCTGTCAAGAGTCTGGCTTGTTCCTTGGAGTTAATGTAATGAGCAGGCCAGGTCTTGCACTGATATTCCCTTACTGGATTTGGAGTCAAGTTGCCAGGGAAAATCAACCCCTTGGGAAGCTGGGCAGCTTTCACAGCAGTTTGTGATGCCTCTTGGCTTTTTGTGTCTTCCTGGGAAGCTTCTCTTGTGGCTCTGTCCTGTGGGAGCTGGTAAGGATTCACGCTGAAATCACTGCTGGGTAAAAGGGCTGCTCCAGCCTCCCCCAAGCTTTGCAGGTGCCTGTGTCTCAGGACTGAACCGTAGCTTAAGGGCCTGGCCCCAGCCGTAGGACACAGGTGGCCTGTTTGCCTTCCTCTGGAAGGGATGAGCTGCTGTCCTGATAGTTCACAGGTCCTGCAAGATGCTTTGAAATCTTGTTCTAAAGGGGATAATTGATCCCTCTCTCCTCAGCGGCTGTGGGTGTGGGAGCGATGCAGCGAGCCGGGCGGGAGGCTGGAGCAGCTTGGACCCATCGCTTTGAACCCACCACCCCGGCTGAACAGTCGGAGTGTTTCCCTCTGAAAAAGCACCTGCATTTTAGAGTTCGGTAACTGCCAACTTAAAATCCTCCCTCTCTCCCGAGAGGAGGCACATGTCTTGTTGCTTTTTCATCCAAAGTGCAGCAGCCTGCGATAAGCCACGCTCCAGCCCTCAGTGCGGCGGGGAAACCAGACGGTTTGTGATTGTTGAGGCCTTGTCCTGCGGGATGGCTGGGAGCTGCACCATGGCTCCGTAAAGGCCGCTTTGCTTTTCACGGGGGTGAGCCCTTGGCTCCGGTGTTCCCTGCTGCCCGGCCAGCGGCTCCCTGCGGGCTCTGCTCTCGGATCCCATGGTTTTCAGCGATCGGCTCCGCATGCGAGGGAGGAGCCTGGTTGGGTGCTGCTCTGCTGGCTTTGGAGTTTCTGTTTTGTTTTTTTTTTTTCCTTAATTTCCCCAGTCATTGTGGCCGCTGCCGAAGGCTTTCCGTGCATCCAGCTCCACTAGAGGGCAATGTGATCTGGCGTGGGAAGGAGCGAGCCGGCCAGGGAACGCCGCGGCTGCACCTCTGCATGGGACGGTGGCGGGCACGGGCCCGGCCTGGGGCTGAGCCAAGCGCTCGGCTCACCCTGAACGGGACCCCACTGCTGGGGCGGGAGCATCTCCTGTTCCCTGCCAACCCAGTGCAGAAACAAGACGGGACTTGACAGTCAATGAATGTCACCGAAAAGGGGGGTAAAGCCCCAAGCACTCCTGAGCATTGCTGAGATGGCGAAGCAAAGGCGTGGGTGGGGGATGGATGACACGCACAAGCATGTTCGTGCTGCGAGCAGAGGAGCCTGCCCTGGACACATCTCCTTCTAGGAGATGTCAAGGATGATTGCTCTGTGCTTTGAGCACAGTCCAGTGTGGTGGGAGGTGAGGCTGTCTGTCACAAGTTGTCTGTTCTCTTGTCCTCCCCTGGGGTGGGGGAGGAGGTGGGTGCAGGGAGCACTTTGTTTTCACAGGGTGTGGGAGATTGTATTTTATTCAATATATTGAAGATAATAGGGGATCAGTTTCCTTTCCTGGTCTGGGTAGGGTTTGTTATAACATGACATCACATCACTGTTTTGAGACAGTGCATGATGCAGTGTGGCTTCTCCTGGGAGTCCATAAAGCTATGAAAACTGAGTTTCCTTTTATTTTTTTTTTTTGAGTGTGGAGGGTATGCGATTATCTGCACTTCCTTACACATGATCAGGCACAACAAAATGAGCAGGAGTGGGCCCAGGCTGGTATGGAGGCAGGGGAATGCTCCAGACCAGTGACCAAACTAAATGTGGAGTAGAGGGCTGGGTGGGGAGGGGAGGGTGACTGGGTTCCTTCACTGAAGAAAAGCTCCAGGCTTTGCCGATAGCGAGGCCAGCGTTGGCAAGTGGCTGTGGCAGCTGGCCAGCAGCTGTGGGGTGTAGCTATGAAGTGCCCACACCTTTGGATATGGATTGTTGGCTGCAAGCTGATTGCTCCCATGGCCTTTCCTCTACAGAGGGTCATTCTCTTCCAGGCCAAATGCTGTCCCAACTGTTACAGTGGCTGAGCAACACATTCCTTGTCTTTAGGGAAAAAGAGAGGAAGAAGATGACCTGAGGGAGTCTAGGCCCACTCCAAATGTGGATTTGGGGTTTAAGGCCAAGTCTCCTCATAAGGTTCAGGGGGATGTGCTTTGGCAATAGACTAATGCTCCAACAGTGACTCTTGGCATTCTTGCTGCTCTGCCCACCCTGCTTTAGGCTGCCCATGCTGGGCTGGTCATTGTCCCTAGGAAAGGCTGTGGAACAGCGTGAGCCAGGTGAGCCATGCTGAAGGGGCCGTGGGACCCTACCACAGGGTAGGGCCAGCTCTTGGTGGCCACAAAGCTCTTGAGTCTAGGGTGGCCCTGGCCCTGCCCTAAGCCGGTTTCTGGAGTAGACACAGCCAGGACTAAGGGCTCCCCGTGGGGGAGGCAACACCACAGCAGCCGCCTGCCCTGCTGGAAATTGCACGCGTTAAATTTAACGTGGAACCTGCTGCAAGGTGGCATATCAATAAAAAATGTGAATTGCTGACTTTGACACTCCCTTGCATGAAAACTGACCTTGGGAGATGATAAAATGCAGCTGTACTGAGGAGTGACCTAATGAAGTTTGACTTCAGTTATTCTAGGCTTTCTTCAACTTTTGGTAGGTGTTTTCACTGCATTAACACTGCAGTGCCTCTCCTCTCCTCCTGCCCAACACCTTGGGCATGGGCATGTGGGACTTGGTAACCCCTTCCAAAAGGCTGTCAAGAAAGCAAAATTAATCCTAGCTCAGTACATTATGTCGTTTTGTTTTTCTTCTGTGGTTTATTTTTCTTTAATTTCATCTGCTCCAAATTTGGTTACACAGAAATTTCCACTTCAACCCAATCTGTGAGCTTTTGACAGACAGGCTTATTTAAGACCTACAGCTGGAAGAAGTAATTAAGGTTCCACTGAAAATACAACTTCTTGACCTAAGGCAAAAGTACTAAATTTCAACTTAGTTTTACTTTATAATATCAGGTTCAGCTTCATAGCTGTGTAACATTTTATTGCTGATGGTGGAAACAGGGCTCTTGTATCCTCCTTTTGTTTTTGTGGCGGAAGCTCACAATGGTGTGAAAGCCCCTGAAAACCCATTTCCCTCCCCTCACACACCAAAACCTAGGACAGGGGGCAGATATTTTTTTTCTATTTAGGGTGCTGCAAACAAGCATTTTTAAATGTTCACTTCCATTGTAGGACTGGTGGTGCGGGGGCCAGGGTTTGTCCTTGTTTCACCAGGACTGGGATGGGTTGTCTCATGATGTGTGGATCTTGTATTGCTGAGCTGAGCTTTGGAGCTCCCAGCCCTTAAACCCTTCTGGGTGATACCTGCCCCAGGTCAGCTCTGGCCCCTGGAGCTCTAAAAGTGCTACCAGCCCCTCACCCAACACTGGGAGTAGGGATGGGAAGGGAAGCTGTACCTTGCCTGCATCTCCCTGAGAGCAATTTCCATGCCAGAGGTGGGGGGAAGTTTAGGCCTGGCTCAGGGAGAGGGTGTGTAAAACTCACACTACAGCTGCCTGGAAATATGGCCAAATGGGAATATACCCAAACCTCTTAAAAAAACAATAAAGCAAGAAAGTAGCGTGGAATCTTTAGAAAATCAGATGCTCACATTTTTGTCACAGAAGAGCATTCCACACTGTTTTTTTATTAACTTATAGGCATTCTTGAACAGCCTTCGCCTGTCACCCCTCCTTCTTCCCCCTCAACCTTTCTAAAGGTTTTCCTGGAAAGAGTGGACAAGGAAACAGCTGATGATCAATGGAAAACTAAAAGCCAACTCTTTTAGAATGAATTACAGGAACAAACCTTGCTCTGTTTTTTCTGGGAAAACTTTACTTAGTTAACTCTCTTGGATGAATCACTGCTGTTAGCAGGAGAGCACTGCTGGTCTTGTCTCTACTGCATCCTCTTGCACTCGTACTTCATCTCCAGAATATGTGCTGTTAATCCTGTCTGGAGCCTGTTGCTGCCTTAGAATGCTCCCTTTTTGGCTGGGCAGGGTTGCTGCTACTGTTTATTGACAAGCACAGTTAAAATATGCTGCTGCTTTTTGCTTTGTGCCATGATGCAGAGCTGTCTGACCTCAGCATCAGGAGCTGGATGAGAGGAGAGCCACGAGCTTGGTTAGCCAGTGCAGTGAATAGCTGCTCATGGAGCCTGGATCACTGCTGTCACAACCCCCTTGTTGCAGAGTAGTGGTACAGCAGGAGCTCCCGCTGCACATCCACACGGGCTTAAAACATTCTGACAAGTAAACTGTATGGGCTGGCTTGATGCAAGATCAGATAGAGTTTGTCAGAGCTGCTCCAGCCTCATGGTTCATGGGAGATTACCCATCTTCCCACAGCTGGCATGGCCCTGGCACGTAGCTCCCAGCCAACTGCAGTGCTCAGGGTAATCCAGGCCCCCTGTGCTTGTACCTGACCAGGACCAGTTTTGCACTGTGGGGGACCTGCTGGTGTTCACACCTGGTGAGGGTGATGCCATGGCTGGAGTGAGCAAGGCCTGTTCCACCCTGCAGCCAGAAAATACTGCAAAGGAACAATATTTTAGGTGGGCAGAGATGCAGATCCCAGGGGACTGCTAATATTCTTGGTTAACCCAGCCCAGGCAAAGCTTTGCTGAGGCATGGACCACTGACCCTGACCTGGGGAGAAGCTGGTGTGGTCCTCAGCCTTCACGAACCCAGAGGCAGCTGAAGGGGTGCAGCCCAAGCCTGGAGGATCTATCCCTGCCACAGTCAGAACTTCAGTATTTGTGAAAGAGGAGATGGATTGTGTTTGCTCACTGGTCCTAGGGGAAGCTGTGTCCTGGGGAGTAGGGAGTGGGAGGCAAAGGGAAAAACAGAGAGCAATTTAAAGGAGTCCTTCATTCACTGCGTGTGCTGTGAGATCAGCAAGGAGGCTGTTTGGGAGCTTATGGCACTGCTGCTGCACTGTGGCATTTGCTAACACAGCTTCTAAATCCAAGGGGAAGAGAGAGAGAGAAAGAAAATTCAAAATAAACTGAAAATTTTGTTTTAATTTAAAATAAAATCCGTTAGATGCAAAAAATGGGAATAACTTTATCCCTGTCAAAATACTTTTTGATATGGTTTTGTGTGCAGACTGCCTTGTTTTCATCCATTTTGCAATAAAAAGCACTCGACTTCTCACCGGGGCTGGCTCTGGCAATATCCCTCAGTGACGCATTTGCAGTTGGCAGGGGAAGGAGGGAGAAGGTTCATGTGGGGTCAAACACATCCCGAGCGGGTGTTCCTCCAAGCGGGAAGAGCTGCAGTGCAGAGATGCAGCTGCGGTGGCTCCTTGTCCTTGGAAAGGCCCTGCAGGGCTGGGGAGGGACAATAGCATTCCTGTGCCAGCTCCCATGTGTGTTCAGCACAGCACTTCTCTGCTTTTTGGTCCCACTGGCTCCCTGTGGGCTCCTCGTGGTTTGAAGAGGGGCTGTGATGAGCTGGGGCAAATCTTTCTGCCAGGGCTGTTCTCAGCAAAACTGGGCTTTGGGTGATGCTTGGGTAGAGTTGGCTGTGCATTTACATGTCTCAACACCCAGGTCCTCAGTTACCTCCTGTAAGAGTGGTACCTGTTCTCCCCTGTAGCCTTTAGGGCAGCCTGGAAAGAGGCAAAGTCTGTGTGTCACAAGCAGTGCTGGCCAAAACCTAGTGCTTGTGTTCCCCTCCTGTGTCCTCAGGTGGATTATGTGTATGAGCCACCGCTACTGCCAGATAAGTGATGTCTCAATGTTTTCAATGTTTAAAAAAATCTACTTTTCTTGTTCCAAATGACTTCCAAACATGAGATAATTGTCTAGATGGCTCTCCTTGCACCAGAGAGTTCATCTTCCCATGTTCAGCACAGGGTGTAGTCCAGTAGTAGGGCTTTGGTTGCTCTGACAAACAGTGATGATCAGGAGGAAGAATGACAGTGACGTTGAAACAAATATACTGAGCTGGACTGGTTTTCTTTGCAAGCATTTTGTTTTCTGACAGCTGCAGAAATCTTTGCCTGGGGATCCCGTGCTGAGAAAAATACCCCTGGGAAAAGCAGTTCAAAGGCTGGGAGAGGGAACTTTCTTCCAGTGCAGCTTTGACGAAAGCACACACAAGTGTAGCAGTATAGACCAAAACCCCTCTGACCTCTCCCAGCAATGGGCTGAGCTCCTCAGGACCCACAAGCCCTCCTCTCTCTGCTTTTTGACCAGAGACACCCCAGATACCGAGAGTTTGGCATCTGAATCATACAATTTGATGGTGACCTGTGCTATTTGGAGACTTGGGAATGTGGCACCAGGATGCAGAGCAAGGCTCTGTTTGTAAGTCACACTGCTGCTGTAACATATGTCCTGGAGGGCAAGTCTCATGAACAGCAGCTCTGAGACGAAATGCTCCCACGTGGCTCTTTTCCCCCTCACAGGGAGAGATGCACAGCCCTTCCTGGCAGCCAGCATTGGTTGTGATTTGGGACTGCAGTGGAGTTTTCATGCAGAGCTGGGGACTCTGGGGGAGGAAGGTGCCCGGCCTGGCTGCGCTCACAGAGCCAGCGTTGGCGGCTTGACCTGCGGGTAATGATCTGACCTCCTCCTCTTAATTAAGAGAGTGAGCCCTGGCTGGGGTGATCATCATCACAGCGGCTCCTCGCTGGTGCTGAGCTGCGCAGGGTGGCAGTGGGGGGAGGCAGATTGGGCAGCTTTCTGAGCAAAGGTATTTTAATGGGGGCTGCCCGAGCCCATGCAGACCTCTGGAAGCACTGAGTGGCCTCTTTATCCCAGGAGGGCATTAAAGGCAGCCCTAGAAGGGAAAATGCCAGGACAGGGGGGTTAGGAAGTCATGAAAAGGGAGTGAGGGGGAAGGGAGGCAGAGAAGATGTTTACGGAGGGCCTAATTAGCACGAGTGAAAAAATGATAATAGGGTGAAGAGAGACTGGGAAGGAAGGGGAGAGCTGTGTGTATGTAGACACTAGCTGGTGGAGAGAAACCAGATGAAAGGGAAGAAACCAGAAACAGGAGAGGAGCAGGGATGGGGAAACAGGAGGTGGGAGTCAGAGAAGGAAGGCAGGAGGATTAGTTATTTTGAGGGACTTTGTCAGCAGAAGAAATTTAAAGTTAGGGGAAATGGCATATGTGGAAAGTAGAGAGGTGAGTTGAACTGAGGGAGGAAAACCTGTGCTTTAATATTTGTCCTCTCCAGGAGGAGGATAAAATGGTTTCAGGATAGCTGTGTGCTTGGTTACACTGAGAGGAAAACCTGGATAGTCAGAGCAAGAAAAAGACCAAGGTCCATAATGAACAACAAAAGAACAAAGGAACAGAAGGAAGCTGTCAAGCAGTTGATTACAGAGAGAAGGCAATTGGATTTTCTTTTCCCCACTAAGCAGGGTAAAAGTGGGCTCAGCTCTCCTTCTCTCTCTGAGTAACCCTGAGGTGGCTGTTTTGCTGTTTCTCTGTTGATTATGCAGCTGTTGGGTTACATCCATGCTGTGCACATGTGAGGAGAGCTTGTCCATGGAGCTGCTTCCCATTTCCAGGCCTCTCCCGGGGGTTTCTCTGGCAGGGCTGGGAATGGGCACTGGCTGTACCTGGGTCTGCAGCCCCAACACAGGGCTCAGAAAGCCATGTTGTGACGGGGGTGCTCTCCCTCGACAGCTGCGCCCCAACAAAGCTAAACCTTAGCTGCAGCCTCTCTTTCTCCATCTCCCAGCTGTGTGCCAGGTAAGAACTCAGTTTTAATTCCTGAGCAATAACCTTTTTCACCTTCCCTTTGGAGCCACTGCTGTTGAACTGTGCAGTGCTCAGGATGCTGAGCCCCTGTGTGCATCTGCCATGCCCAGACCACACAGCCAGGAAAGAAACACACACCAGGGAAAAGCCCGAGCCACGGAGGCACGGCTGTGGTGGGACCATCTCTGCTCTTGGGCAGAGCTAAGACCAGGATGCAGGTAGGTTTCTCCTGTTTGTTTGTTTCTTTCTGCAATATCCACCCTCTATAATTCCAGTAACGTGGGTGTGTAATCACGTCTAGAGGTCTCAGATGCTCTTCTTCCCCAGTTTGTACAGCAGTACTATAGGCAGAGGAACTTGGGTCTGCTTCAAGAAACTACCTGGGCAGTACAGACTCTGCTCATACCTGATGTCTGGGCACATGCAGAATGGCACTTGTTGGCCTGGAAACTCAATTGTAGGAATTTTTAGGTGTGTGTGTGTTTTTTTGCAACTTCATGTTCTTTATGAGAATTTCTGACAGACCTGGTGAAAATGTTTAACAGCTTCCACATCACTTAAAACATCCCCCTGCCTCTCTTTTGCTTACTATAATGGGCAACTATAATTGTAAAATAGAATGAGAACCACCCTTGTAGTCTATCAGAGGTGCTCATGGAAAGGGTCCTTCTGTGAAGTATAAATAGTTTTGCATTTTAATGCACTTCTGGATAGATTTTGGTTCTGGGTGAGGTTTGCACCCAGCAGAGAGGGGGAAAATGTCTGTTAATCAGAAATCATTACCAAAATAATGACACCATAATACAGGCCCAAATCCTGCTCCTTGTCACCACCCAAGTAATCACGTGGAACCAAATGCATCCAGAAGTGTCACTCCTATAGGAATCTCTAAATCAGCTGTGGTGGTGTAAGTCAGGAGTGACTTCAAAAAGTCAAAGCATCCCCTTTCTGCTTGTGTCCTGCTTGGGGAAGACACAGTATGTGCTGTGAGGTCAGGGATGTGAGCGTGGTGTGGTCCTACATACACCAGCCCCCTGGGCAGGACTCCACAGCCAAGGGGGATCACTCCTGGGTGGTGTCATGTCCCCCCTCTCCTAGTGTGGGGGGATCCCCCCATCTCTGCAGCTGTCCTACAGCACAGGGGGGCTGGTTTGCTGCCCATGCTGCTTGTCCTTGATGCAAAATGAACCACTATGCAAACATGGCTTTGCCTTTGATGGGAGAAGGGAAAATCCAGGACTGGGCAAAACTGAAAGCAAGGTGATCCCAGGTGAGTGGAGTGAATCGTGTCTGAGGACATGAGTAATGGCAGCAGCCATGGGTGTTATGAGAAAATCCTCCTTCAATGGGCATCTCTGCCGAAATATAATTGCACTTCAGGCAAAAGGCACGTCTGATTTGGCAACAGATAAAGGCTAAGTGAAACTCTTCTTGTTTATTTTTCTTAGCTTTACAGCTCATAACTGGAGTGGCTGGGTTTCCTCCACAAAAAACACAAAAATTTAATGACATTGAAACAGCTGAAAGGTAAAGCAAAGTAAAGCTGAACAGTTCCCTGTTTTTCTAAAAATTTCAGACTTTCAAACTTTAAACTTTTCTTCTGTTTTTACTCCATTTTTATTAATTTTAATTAAAAACCTGAAAACCATGGTCCAGTACCAAACCAAGCATTTCATTTCACATCAAACTGAAGTGTCAGTAGCAATAGTAATCATATAAAGAGCCATTTTCATAATACAAAGAAAGGGACATGCTGAGGCTGGAGATCTTGTTTGGAATGGGAGACTCATTGAGTGCCCTGGTGACAGCAGCAAGACCACAAGTGCATGCAGTGGTCTGTCCCTTTCACTGACAGTCAGATCATACAGTCAAATCGTGCAGTCACCAGCCTTACAGACAGAGAGGCCCTTCTGGGATGGAATAAGGGAACTACAGTCCCTCCTTTTCAACCTTTAACAGCAGTTCAAGGCCCTGGATCACACTTCTCTCCTTCCAGTTATAGAAGGGCAAAGTGGTTTTGCTTGGTGAAAAGAAAAACAAACCCAAAGCCTCAGAAGAAAATATCAAACTCCTTCCCCCTGCTCAATTAGGTATTTTTTATAGGATGACATTTTGAGGGAAGCAAACATCATGAGAGCCAGTGAGCACCGAGAGATCTGTATGTGATACATGACAAACTGAAACCATAGCAGGTTGGGGTGGTTTAACTGTTTTAGCAGGCAGATGCAGGGGAGTGGGAGGATGTGGGGATGTGCTGACAGTCCTGCTGCCCTTATGGACTGAGCCGTGAGCACAGTGGGGAGCAGGTGGGGCCCTGACCTCTGCTCCCCACGGGAGTGAGCAGGGAGCAGGACCAGTGCTTGCCTTGCCCTGGGCTCTGCCCATTGGCTTCACCCTTGATGGTTTTGTTTCCTGTGCTATGGTGGACAGGTTCACAGGCAGCGATTCCTGTCAGGCATCAGCTGTGGACCACAAGGTGAGTCAGATCAACAGTCTTACTGCTGTGACGTCCTTTTGGTTAGCACCGTGTCTTGGTGGCCAGATCTGGGTGTCATATCAGCCCTTGGCTGGAGACTGAGCCAGCCTCGGCCCCTCTTGGAAGTGACAAGGTTTTCTACAGCATCCCATTATTGGTGACTCCTCCTTTGCATCAGACACAGACAACAGACTTGTTGGTTTTCCTCTGCCAGTGGAGAAGCAGCTGTAGATATCTCCCCTATGCAAATCTGCACAGCCAGGTGAAGAGCACAGCCACCCACAGGCGTCAGGGCCCCTCATAGCTCTCCAAAGATCTCTCCAGTATTCTGGTCATGAATCCTTGTAATAAAACCACACTTGCTTCACTCTTCCCCTCCATCTTCAGAATGAAAATAATTTGTAAAGGCAAAACATTTTATTTTTATTTTTATTGTTACCTTTGCAAGCACAGGGAGTATGACAGGACAGAGACTGCTCCAGGAAGTGCAGATGTTACACTGCTCAACACAGTGACTCTTTCACCATTTTGGTCAAAAGCATTCTTAAAAGTGAGGGAAACCTTAGCATTGGCTTGAAGCACAAAGCATTTACATTTCACTTTGCCCCTGAGGCCAACTTAGATACCAGCTGCCCCCGCAACAGAAATGTGCCTGGGCTGCCCACCTTTGGCACAGCTGAGAACCCCAGCAGGGCAGGTGTCAGAGGCCACCAGCTCCACCATCTCCACCACTGCACTGTCCCTTCCTGCTACCAGAAGGTGCTGGCATGTCCTGATAATCCATTATTGTTTCATGTAACTGAGGAAAAATGCTATATTTATCTTCTGCTCATCTAAACTCTGTTAGAAGAAAAGCTTGAGGAGAACCTGTCCAGAGAGGTTAATGGTAGAGGATGTTTATATAGGGATGGAACTTCCCAAGGAGGGAGCTGGGTGGAGGCAATGTCTCCTCTAGCCGTCACTTTAATTTCCTGTTTTTAAATGATCGGTCTCTGCCTTTTAAGAAGGAGGTGTGTTGGGTGAGAGCTTTGCCATTGTGGTGGTGTGAAGTGAATAAAGTGATGCCTCTGGCCCCACTCATGGAAGTCAGAAGCCCAACATCTGACATGGGTTGGGTGGTCCTGTCTTTGTAAAACAGCCTCTGGCTGGAGGCCCCTCTAGTTTAACAATGGGAGGGGTGCACCAGCAATGAGGGAGACTTGTCCTACCTTCTGTGCTGCCCAGTGTGATATGTGCCCCACCAGAGCCATAGGACAGGTGGTGTGGTTACCCCGTGGCTCCTGAACCCTCTTCCTCTCTCACACCCACACAGAGATTGCACCCAGCCCTGTAGCAGAACCCAGACCTCTTACTCCACTCTTCCAGTAGTGTCATATCAACCTTCTAGCCAGGAACTTGCACGGAGAAAGACATGCTGGCCGTCTTCTGGAGGTGGGGGCTGGAATGGTGGTGTTTTGCCTCCAGATGCCCAGCCAAATTTATGCATCAGCACAGCTTCTTTCCCCATCCTGAAAGCCTCAGAGAAATTGTTCCATTGCTCTTCTGCAGAAGTCACCTTAGAGGAGTGGGGAGCTAAGCAGTTTTGGGGCACAATTACCTGTGTAAAGACACCAGCGACAGCTTGGAAGACAGATGTGAGCCAGTAGACTTGAGAGGTCCTTCCTGCTGCCCGTGGTACCAGACTGTGGTTGAAGTATTGATGGACCAGGGTTGTTTGTACCAGTGAGGATTGCATTATAAAGGGGGTAGCAGATGGATATTTAACATAAAGGATTATCCAGTGTTGCTGACCTGCACCAGGGGCAGTCCTTCAGAGGGCTGGCATGGGGTGCCAGGCAGCTCCCAATTTGTCTCAAGTGAAGCTATTATTCTAGTTGGACTCTATTATAAGACATGAGGTTTGCTGTGTTAGTGGGAATGGGATCAGAAACGCCTATATAGGAGACACAACACACAAGCAAAAGTAATTTTGCAGTTTTTCACAATTTGACTAATATTTCTGGGAAGATAAAAGGGCTCCTGATGGTGATGCTTATTTAAAATTTCTTCTAGGTAGCTGGATCCTGCCGTGTCCTGCCCTGACCCTCCATTGGTTTCAGCTGTCACCAGCTGTCCCTTGCTCTTGCCTTGTGAGCTATGTGAAACAAAACAAGAATAAGTACAGTGTGAAAGTGTGAACGGCCTGTGCTGCAGACTGCCCTCAGGCTCCCTCCAAGAACAGAAGCCAGGAGTCAGCAGCTCTGGAGATGTGCCCTGTGCCAGCTCCAGGAGGGACAACCTGCTCCGCACACCCGCAGAAACCTTGCCTGGCTGAGGGCACCAGGCTCCCAGCGCTTGCTAAAGCAGCCAGGGTGGAGCAGGGCAGAGAAAGGCCAGTCCTCAAGGGCTCTTTGTGGTTTTCAAATGGATGGACTTGGACTTCAAGGCAAGCAGTGCTCACTGAGCACCTTGCCTTCCTCTTCCCAGGGGAGCATAGGAATGGGGATGATCTTCCTCAGCTTTCTCATGTGATGCCTCAGAAAGTCTGTTGATGCTGCTCCATCTCAGACAAGCTGCTTGAAGTCTGGGTCTGGCTGACTGCAAAAAGTGTTACACAGCTTTTGTTCCCTTGCCTTTGCTTTCCTCTTTGGTTTCCCCTCTTACTTCTTTTTCATACTGGGTAAAGCGAGCATTTGAATCTCCAGCAAAGATAGACTTTAGGCAACTTAACATGTCCAAGGCTCTCCTGCAGTCGGAAGAGGCCAGCAGAAGGACTGTGCTGAACTGCAGTGACTTGGAGGGCCTTTAATATCCCTGCTCACCAGCATTAGATCTGGCAGCTTGCAGGCAGGGAGAGCAGTCGCACGTCCTCCTGCCTGCTGCCACCAACTCACGCTTCCTGTGCTCGTGCTGCCTCCCCCTCTGGCAGAGACACAGGTCTCTGTATATGTACATGTGTATATATATATATATTTATCATAATGTGTGACAGAAGCAAGATTAGGTTTACCTTTGGGTATCCATGGTTTTTCTGGCACTGCGATCATTTGACCTCTCCCAGCTCTGCAAGGAGAGGAAGTTGACTGGGCGTTTATTACATTTGTAGATTACATATGCCCACCTACAGCATATGTTTACAATGAATTTATAGACCCCTATAAAGGGGCTAACAGGCATTATATTTAATTAATGTGGCAGAAATTATATCATTGTAATAACTGCCTGGCCTTTAGAGGTAAAACTTAGTGCCAAGGATTCCCAGATGAATCATCTCTGATAAGAACCAGAAATGACATAGGCCATATATTGTATGGTGAATTTGTTTGGATTGGTACCTTTAGGGTATTCAGCCTTGCCAAGTCTCTGTGGTGCTGACACAGTTTATTACACATTTTCATTTATTAAGAGATTATTTGACTGCAGTTTGTTGTTTTATTGTACAGCAGGTGATAATTTTACACTAAATTAACTGTAACATCTCTGTTAGGAACAGGCCGAAGAGGCTTCTTGCTATGATGCTAAATACTAAGTAATGGCTTTTATTCATCAAGGGAGTAATTTACAGCCATGTGTAGGGCTTGAATAAGACTTTCCACTAACCTGTTATTAGTCTGTGCGTCTTCAGGTTAGGGTTAATGGTCTTGTGCCAACACAGGCTCCCTCTTAAAAACAGATATCTGTGCTAAAATCTCACAGCTCACTACTTTCAGGCTGGACAAAAAAAATGGTTTGAGGCTACTAAATCTACACACAGGCAGAGAAATGGCCACCGAGGTGTGGAGATGGGTGATGCTTGTTGTGCCAGTCCATGAGCTTGGATTTTAGCATCAGAAGAGGTTACAGATGGGCAGGCAAAGAAGTGAAAACTCCTTGCACAGTTTGACTCTTCAGTAAAATAAAAAGATGTTGTTTCCACCCCCGGCTTAAATATTTGTTATTTCAACCAAAGAAATAACTCAGCCAGAAAATAATTTTCAAACCCTTTATGAAAACAAAGGAAAAAATAAGCAACAATAACCATCCCTCTTTTCCCACAGAAATTAATAACTTTTGAAGGAAAAATATTTATTCAAAAGCCCTTTTTTCCATTTAAAATAGATTATAGATGAAAATAATTTGCTTATCCCTTAATGAAGTCCATTATACCAGACTAGTTTCATAGTCTGTCTCACACAGATACCATTGAGTTAAGCTTTGTATTGGGAGATGGGAATTCCACACCAAATTGAATTGGAGACTGAAGCAGGAACAATTATGGCTGCAAATTATTAAAGCTTTGCTATATTGGAAATTCACAGCATGCTTATAGCGGTAACTTACTATTAAGAAGGACCATACTACAAAGCTAAAAAATAGAGGAAAAAGTCAGAACCATATTGCTTTGATCACAATTCCATGTTTAAAGAAACCAATCATTGGCAAAATAATCCCCTTCCCAACTGTGCCATGGATTAGCTTTGGTTAATGCTAACATTGCCTTTATATGGAGCACATCAAGGGAAAAATTATCAAATAAAATCTAGGGCTGCCTAAGTAATTCACAGTAAATAATGTGCTCGAAGGAAGCCCGTGACACAAACACACACACACACACACTCACACTCGTTCTCACTTAGGACTTTCCTGTGAGCCAGTTCTGCCTTTGAGTGTGGGGTGAGCGACAGCTTCCGGAGCGGGTGGCTCTGACTCACACACATCTGTTCTGACTGGACAAGCACATCAAGTGTTATATTTCCAGCTGCTGAAAGGAAGATCAGAGCTCCTAAATTAGCTGTCCAGTGTGAAGTTTTTTATGATTAGTTATTCCAAGTTGTCTTCTGGGGAATATTTTCCAGGCCTTCTTTTAAAATTTGCTGCTCAAAGATTGCTCTGCAGCAAGCTTGTTAGCTGGAGTGCTCATGGAAAGCTGCTCCCAGAGCAATGCGCATCCATATGCTGAGTATATGAAATAATATTCCTAACTACTTTTTCAGTATTCCCCAGATCTACAAGCATTGGATGGGTATGCCTCTTTTATTTATTTGGGGGTGTTATTGATTTTAGATGAGGGAATGTGAGACTGTATAAACAGATGCTGTCTTGTTGCCTTTTAGGAATGACATTTGATTTCCACCCCCCTCCCCAATTTTTTGGAATCTCTGTTTTCTGCAAAGGGAACATACAGCAATTTTCAAGCTCATCCTTAATGTGGGATTTTTTTTTTTTTTTTTTTTTTTTTGAGGAGCGATACAACNTTTTTTTTTTTTTTGAGCAGGAGCAATACCAGCCTGTGAAACAAAACTCTCCCAGGCCCCAGGCTTGGGAATTAAGTGTTAGTGAGTGGGAGGCTCTGCCCATGCATCCCAGCTTAGGTGTGAACATTTGAGGAAAAAACCTACACACTTGAGAGGGAAGGAGGTGCATGGCACCCTATGGACACCCCAGGCACAGCTGCATACAAGGGACACTTGAGAGTGAATCCTTTGCTGGACAGCTACAAAAGCTGCTGCTCCTAAAGCCACCAGCACAAAAAAGATGAGCAAATCTGCGAATGAACTGAGATTCAAACAAATCTTTTGTATATTCAATGTATTTTTTTGTGCGTAGTTGAGATTTTAAATGCATTCAATCCTTCAGAGGGAGTTTCATTCACTGTGTTTTAGAGGGATGTGGTCTCACGCCTGCCCCTGTCTCAGCAGTAGCCCAGTGATGTCCATCCCTGTGGTTTTTAGCCAGCCTACAACAGCACAACATGAGCTTGTGAAGCCCTGAGAGATCCCTAATGGAGGGCTGTTCTGCAAGGACCCATGGAGGTTACAAATCCTGTTCCGTTCAGGCAGAATTGCAAACACTGAGCTGAGCTAGCATGAGTGACATGAACATCAGCTAGATCATGTCTATTTTTAACATCCAGCAAAATTATTAGAACCAGTACTGTTATCATCTGCAGGGCTAAAACCCCCCCTAAAAGGAGAAGGTATTGTGGGACATCCCATACGAAATGATGCTTGGAGGTTACACCACAGTATATGCTATTACATTACGTTTCTACCCGTCTACCATCCCTGTAGCCTGTTCAAAGAACGGTAAGCAAAAGCTGAGCTGCTGATAACCACTTTACAAATGAAAACCTTGATTTTATTTGATCGTGTAAGACTTGAGAAGAAAATGGGGGGAAGAACACAGAACAGAATAAATTTTCTTAGTAGAGTAGATGTGGTGGAATAATTACAGTTTCTGGGAGAGTATGGGGAACAGCATAAGAAGGCTGGAAAAGAAATAGCAGCTTAAAAATTGATTGTCTGTTTGGGGTGATAGTAAAGTCAAAAGTGCCATTTCCAGTCTAAAATCCCTATATCCAATACTAAAGAGCATTAGAGCCTAAATAAGGATTTGAATACAAATGTCTTCAACTCCGGCTCACCACAAAATTAAAGGATCTGTTCCAGGAAATACAGTGTCTGCATGAAGAGACCCCCCCCTAGATCTATGCCTTTGAAGCTTAAGTTTTAATTTGGGATTAAAAAAAAAAAAAGTTGCACAGGGCTGTGCAGGAGTCTGACACAGTATCCTAGAAGAGATCCTGTGCTGCTGCAGACTCCAGGAGAGCAGGATTGGGGGTCTTGCCACTTGCCTGCCCTGGAGAAGGAACACTGCCCATGGTGATGCTGCTGATGCAAGAGTGATTCAGCTGTGAAAGAAATGCTGAATATGGGAGAGAAGCGGGGAATCCAGGGCAGGCAGGATGGCACACAGGCTGGCTGAGTCCTGCTGATGCTGGTTTTAAAGCCAAACACACATGGTTTGAGTTAAGGCTGGCCTCCCTCTGTCCAAATGCATTGCAGATTATGGATGATGTGGGTTTTGCATGGGTAATTTTTTTCTTTTTCATCTCAGTATAAGGCAGCCCAGGAGACACCATCATGTATGATGTGAGCATTTTTCTTGTGCTCTGTGTTTGATTTAATCAAAAGAACTTTCTTAGCAGCCTGGATACACTGGGTGACCACTTCTACTATTCTCAGCATTTTGCAACATGATTATTTTGCCTGTCCTCTTTTATGTGCACTCAGAAGGCTTGAGTGCACTCAGAAGCACCAGGCACAGCTCATTGATTTAGGGACATCTGAACTGGGATAAAATAAGACACTGGGTAGCTTTTACCATTGTGTCTTTACCTGCTCATGTAAACAGGGCTGGCAGTAGGGTCGCCTTCAGGTACCCATAAGTGGCCCTGTCAGACAAGATGCCTCAGTGCTGAAGTGCTGTGTCCCAGCAGCAGTGCTGGCAGAGTGCTGGGATGCAGGGCATGCTGTTAGTTGGGCTGCTGGGAGCTGAGGCTGGCCCACAGCTCCAGTGGTGTCCCACTGCCATGGTTTGTGGCCTCTGTGGTGTTGTCCCTGGGCAGGTGTCACAGACCCAGGAGCACCAGGAGGCTCTGCCTCAGTGTGACAGTGAGGATTTGCTGCCCAGCCTCACTGATGCTCTGCCAGCTGCCCAGCTGCTCTGCAAGCAATCCTGAGATTGGGGTTTGTTTTTATTTATTCCATTACATAGAATATTCAAATTTGAAAAAAAACCCCACACTAACACCAGGAAAACCCCCAGTACATAAGGTATTTCCAGAGAAGGATATTTCCCATTTTCTCCTGCTGGGCAGGGTTGCTGTCCCTTGGTCCCGTGGTGCAGTGCTTTCCATTTTGTGGTCTGCTGTTCTTGGGTCAGACCTGGACACGGGAGCCTGTCCAAATTAGGGGCCTCCTAAGCCTGGTTCATGGACCACTTGCAAGCTCCCTCCAAAGTGAGTGTGTGCAAATTCACTGGTTGTATTCTTTGTATTTCTGGAGCTTGTTGAGCAACTAAAGATTGGTTTCTGAGTCATCCCGCTGTGAGTCCCAAGTCCTGCAGGGAGACGAGCCAGTATGAGCCACATTAGCACAAAGATCTGGTAAAGGGGTCGGTGACTTCATTTTAGCCAGTGGGAGAATTTGTACACTGCAGCTCAGCTTGGGCTCTGAGGGCAAGGAAACCTTTGGTGAGGGGCAGCTGAGAGCAGATGAGGGTTAATTTTTTCACCTGGAAGAGCTGCATTTTCCTGAGGAGGGAAGAGCCTCCGAATCTCTCCTGTGAGCTCTGGAAAACATTTTGAATTTTTTTTTCTTCTTCAAATAAAGAATTCATTAAGTTTTCTGTTCCTCTGAGTCCCCATGCTTCCCATTCCCAGAGGAATAATATTGAGCCTAATCACCAACTAGAACAACTGAGGCCTTTATTTTGGTGTAAAGCTGCATGAAAAAAGAAAGTCCCCTGTGTATGTAGCTGTAAGACTTCCATAATTGTAAGAAATATGGCGAAATTCACAACTGATTTCCAAATCCGTGTCTTCCTTTTTCCTATAATGAGTGTGATGCATAATTTACACAGGAGGCAAGAAAATGTAGGAAGCTGATTATTTTTTTCTTTTTGTTTGTTTTCATTCAGTTACAGAAGGGCTGGAGCTGCAGAAAGCTGAGATAAGAGCCCTACCCCTTCCTTGGTGCAGTGAGCACAATATGGAGGATGAAGAGGAACTCAGAGTACAACCACGAGGACTTAGTTGGGTCTCTCCAGCAGTTATCAAAAACAAATATGTCTCGTCTGTTTCCTGTCTTGAAAAGGAGGAGCATGAGAGCCATGGAGTGAAACGCTCAGTGATGTTGGGGGCAATCAGAGCCTCAGCCACTGAGATACCTGCCCACACCCACAGCTCTGGCAAT
Organism: Dicrurus megarhynchus; assembly: GCA_013399195.1. Classification (NCBI taxonomy): domain Eukaryota; kingdom Metazoa; phylum Chordata; class Aves; order Passeriformes; family Dicruridae; genus Dicrurus; species Dicrurus megarhynchus. The sequence goes on along the minus strand of VXAD01003950.1, from coordinate 147,766 downwards.
AAACTGCTGACTACAAGGAATATTATAAAAATTCCTCCCTGGATGCCATAGACACATCGACGGTTTTGCATATGTTGAAAACTCCCTGGCTAATGACATATTTCCTCTTTGGGCTGACTCATGAGCTGCTTCTCCTCGTTGCTATGAAAGTTGGAAGCACTTCAATGCTGCCTGCTGCAAGTACATTTCATGAAAAGAGAGGAAAATCTCAGTATTATTTTTGGATTCACAGATTTGACCCTTTCACTTTCACAGTCGGTAAGCTCTGCCACTTTGGCATTTATTAAATAGCTTGTTAGTGGCAGAAGGAACGACAATAAAATTTGTGTGTATAATTTAAAGCAAACAATCTCTGCTCTTAATCCGGCCTTCAAGGCCTGAAGTAAACAACTGCATTTCAAGGGAACGCTACTGAGAAAAGGAAAGGTCTGTTGGGTGCTACTTGCTTTTAAACATTGAGACAAAGTGCTGAACAGCCTAGAAGGTCTAAGCCCTGCGTTGTTACAGGGAGATAACAGCTCCTTTAATTAGATGATCAAATATTACTTTATTCTTAAGTTCTTGCATTGGCCTGGAATGGCTTGTGCCTGCTTATGAGACATGTAACTCAATTCTTCTGAGCATTTGTAATATTCCAGTAGATTATTTAATGTAATTGCCATAATTCTCAAATTTATGTAATATTTGCATCAATGTTGTGTGTTGATTATGACCTGGTTCAGAGCATTTATCTGTGCTGATTTTCAGCAGATCTCGGGGAAAAATAAAAGGTCTTTTCATGATGTACAAGTTTGACACAATGTCAAGCCTTGTTTTCTGTCCCTCACCAGGAGAGGTGAGACTTGTGGGTCTGTGTACTTGAGCTCATTTTTAGTTAGCACCACGCCAGCACATGAGCAGAGGGAATTGTGAGCCAAAAGAGGCTGGATAAAGCCTTAAGGGCTGCTGACACAGCGACCAGGAGCCAACCTGGCTCCACTGACTCCTGAGCAGGGGCAGTTTATATGGAGATGGACAACACTTTCCTCTGTGTCTGTCTGCCCTGGTGCACTGGTGGTTAAACCACCTGCAAGCTGCTGACGGGCAGAGGTTACAGCCTCGGGGCTTAAGGGAAACTAAAATCACTGCTAATTCACCTTGAAAAGTGGGCTATAGGCAGAGAGCTCAGGGGTGCAACACGAGCCAGCATGGGGAGCCAGGGGCACACACAGTGTCAGAGTTGTGCCAGCAGAAGTCACTCGGCCCTTGAGCCAGTGCCAGGCTGCCTTGCAGGGACGGGGGCTGCACAGACTGGAATCGCTGGTGGATTTAAATCAGTCCTAGCATTTCACAGCCTCTCCCTGTAGCTCCCTATGCAGGGCCCCTGTACATTTGTGTATCATACAGCTCCTTCACAGCCTGCAGTACTTTTAACACACAATATACATGTTTATCTTAAAGCAGGATAGAGACCAACTAACACTGCTCATTAATGAGGGCACAATCAACTTGCATAACCTTGAACCACTGAATGCACACAGCGATGTATGAATGAGAGGTTAACTGCAGATGACAGCTCATTTCTTTTTGCTCTTCTGCCCAGAACATCCTGCCAATACACACATTATAAATAACATGTTCTTGTGATAGTAATGGAGGGGGCATTTCAGAAGCAAGCATTGCTAATTTTTTTTAGGAGTGATTACATGACATTTGGGGGTTCAGCTCTAATACCATCTGTTACCTTGGCTGCTGGGATCAGCTGTTTCTGCTGCGGTATCTCCACTGCTGGTACCCTTGACCACAGCCCAGTTCTGCGTTCTGAATTAGAAAGTTAAATGTGAAACAAATTAACATAAAAACATACAGAAAAGGGCAAGTTGCATTTTTGATGTGCCTGAGACACCGGTGCCCATGTGACTCACAGTTCATGACTCGCAGAGTGGTGTCATTCGTAATTCGTGTAAGCGCTCACTTGCTCACCCACACACACCCGTGTTATATCCTGCTTTTCCATGCAAAGCACTCAGCCAGCCATACAGCCCAGTTAGCAACATGCTAGCTCTGCTCTCACACAGATTATGCCACATCAGAGTTCCTTCTGTGGGGAATATATTTACTTGCTGTAAGGAGCCATCTAGTGAGGGTTTACTGCACATAAAGTCACTGTTTCTCTACTGTTTCCAGGCAATACCGAAAGAAAATGTGCTAAGTTTTTTTCTCTCTTCCCCCCTCCCATGTTCTCCTTGCCACACTTAAGGTGCAGCTAAAGCCGACGGCTTGAGCAGGTGAGGCTGTGCAGGACTGAATGCTCATTCCCCCGGCTGTCCCTGTACAAAGGACAAGGTGCACATGTGCTCAGCCTGGCTCAGCTCTGCTCTCGGGGGACCTGCACGGAGTCAGCACAGTCCCGAAGGACCTGCCCTGTGCGCTGGCAAGAGCGAAAGAGAAGTGTGTGGGTGGAGAATACAGGGAAGGGCCAAGCTAGGCAGAAATGAAAGGCCTTAAACTTGGTCCTGCTCTGGCGTGCGGGGAACTGAAGGCAGAGGCAGCCGGTGAAAGTGCCCTTCGTCACGCAGGCAGCGATGGCATAGCTGGGAGCTTAATTTAATTGGCAGAAGGCTGAGCCAGAGCCTCCGTCAGCACAGAGATAAAAGAGAGCAGTGTTTGAATGGTGGGCACTTCTTGCTGGTTTGCTTTTTAGGTTTGTTTTGTTCTTTAAAGAACGAAGAGCTTGTGCAGATGGAAATGCGAGAGTAGAGTTGAGAGTGTCTGTGCACTGCAGAAATCTGAAGTTACTGCTCCTGGAGCATCAAAAGCACAGCTACAATGCAAATCCATAGTTAGGAAGTGTACAGTCTGCAAAGGGACCAAGCACACCAAGTTAAATATTAAGCCCTCAGCCAGGGAAATGACAGCAGCTTTTCCACAGGTTAGAAGTAAGATTTTGTGTTATGCTCTAAAACTATACCCAGTGAGTGCAGCTGGGTGCAGGGACAGGGTGGAGGGGCAGCACCGCCTGTTTCAGGTGTGCTGAAACCGAGCAGGCAATGGGATCTCCATCAAGGTGTGCCTGGGATGCTCCACAGCAGGCGATGTGCTGGAGTCTCCATCGTGACATTCACTGAGGGGGCTCCTCTGGTCCCTGCAAGCCTCCTGGGCTGAGAGTTTGCAAGCAAGCAAGCAGCTGCACAGGACTTTGAGCAGCCTTATGCTGTGCTGGCACTGGAGTAATCCTCCCCATCTCCTGCCTGCCTATTTGCAGTGCTGGCTCTTCGTAGGCAGGTTTTCTGCTCCTCGATAGCTTAGCTCTGCACTCTCCCACGTTGTCCTCAGCTCAATTCCCTTAGGCACAACTGGCCAGCCCTCAACGGGAGAGCACCAAGAGACAGCTCCGTGGCACACTGCAGGAAAGAGACGCTGAGGCATTTGACACTGTGATACACCATAAACAGGACAGTCATTTTTCACAGCTACGATGCATATCAGGATAGGCAAAGTAATCCAACTTTTATAAACAAGCCTGTATTCTACAAAATCCAGACACTCTCTCATGCACAAGAAAATGCCCTGAATTATGAATGTCTGCCATTTTACAATAACTATTCCTTGCTTTTAATTTTTTTTTCTTTGAAAATGCAATCAATTCATTTTTATTTTTTTCTTTTTACAGTGAGAAAATCCCCATTTTTAGTCGGTGGAAATTATTTGACTACATCAATGATTAATAGGTTTAATGTAATAGCTGCAGTGGAAATTTAGAAAGCAAACAAGCCAAACAGAGCTGAATGGATTTGTTATAATGATTTCATTAGGGATTTTTAAAAGTTTGCTTTATACGTGCAGTTTGTTGTCAGAAAGAATTGGCTGAATTCAGTCAAAATGGTTTGTTCTTTGTCTGTCCGTGGTCACCATAGCTACCATTTCAATCTGTTAACATATGTGGTATTATTTTGTTCCTTTCTCTTAAACTCTGTTCACAGATGCTGTCAAGATTTCCCTTTGTACACATCTGATCGGTTCATGCCAGGTTTGGCTCCGTGCCTTTCCAGGGGAGAGCCTCTCTGATGAGGACAAGGTGGTTAGGCACACAGCAATGGAGACAGGATTAGAAGCTGGGGTGGGGATGGCTCCTACTCCACTAAGGCACGGGATCTGTGAGAAAGACCTTGGGAAGACATTGTCAGAGGTGTACCTTTTTTCTTGGAGAGGTGGGCATTCCCTGGATGTGCTGTGGCAGCTCCTTGGCTGCCATAAAGCAGTATAAATGCATTCATTTTAGCGAAGGTGTCGTGTCTGCTGGTACTCAGGTCCTGTGATGTTGCTCATTACACAGGTTTTAGGTAAGGAGCCAAGAGATGAAGGGAGGCACGGCTACAAGGTTTTAAATAAATAAGTAATAAGATTGTACAGCCTCTATTCTTTTGCTTTTTCCAGTCTTAGAAAAGCAGGTTGCCACTGAGGGTGGAGGTGTATCCGCTCTGTGCTATGGAGGGGATTGGAATATTTAGTGGAGATCAGATTATCCACATTTCGCATTTTAATTGGCATTGACTGAGGAAAAAAATCAGCTTTTTCTTTTGCTGACTGTGAAGGTGATTGAGATGGCTTCATTTTCTTTCCAGCTGTGAAGCAGGCAGGTAAATATATTGATGTATGTATGCAGTACAGTTTAGAGTGACGCTGTGAGAGAAATCAGATAGTCTGGAAAATACACAATTTCATTTCAACAAAGCACTCAGAGCAGAGAGTAAAGTTAAGGTGAGTCTATATATTTATATTTTTAAGAGCATAAAAGCATTTGTTTAAAGCTCTGTGGCTCTGATTTTTCAGAGCCACTGAGCACCCTGCTCTCTGGTTTCTTTTAACTGGAGATGTAGGTTTTCAGCATGTCTGGCAGCCAGGCCCCCTTTACTAATGCCTGCAGAGAGTAGCTGGAGAAAGTGTGAGAAACATTATTGTAATGAAGGGCTAATTCTACCTCTCCTTCCTGCCTCTCAGTGTGGATGAAAGAGTGCCTGCAAGTCGTGTTATGTGCATGGGAAAAGGGAATTCTGATTACTGGCTCTGGCTCCCCAGGGGCAAGGATGCTCTCCTAGCACAACTCACAGTAAGCCACATCTGCATTTCCAGTATAAGGCCCATTTTTAAGGACTCCTAGTTTGGCTATAGAAATTCACTTAGCATGCATGAATAGAAACCAAATTGACAAGATAGACCATAACTGCTCTGAAAGGGCCATTAGTTCCTGTCGTATGAAAAATCCACATTTTAAAAAAGCAAGTATTGTTCACATTTGCACAACAGGCTGTAACCATTCCTTCTAAGTCATTATAGACTGTATGGAAATAATAATTTTCAAAATCACTGTTGATACCACAGGCACAGAAACAGCAGAAGGCAGATGCCTGTGCTTGATATTAATCCAGAGCCTTCCGGTGCCACTGAGCAGGTTGGGATCAGTTTAAACCCTTGATTTACAAGATGTAACTGAGAAGAGGAAGACCACAGAATAAAGATTTGATCTGATATCTGAGTTTGGTGCAAGGTTCCTGGTGTCATCAGGGGAATCCCAGAGGGGCAGGGCTATGAGAAGGTACCAATGAAAGACCATCCATCTCCTGTGCTCATTGCTGCTGGGCAGGGGAGATGAATCTGTTTTAGGTGCATACCATGTTTAATAAGAGGAAAGCTTGGGGCAGATAGGAATGTAGCCTTTTTTTTTTTTTTAATTGTGATTTTAAGAGGTACTAGATCATGGCTTTTTAAAAAATTGTTTCTTTTGGTTCATGATTAGTGCCTCACTTGAAACCAAACAGACGCTTCATAGATTTTTTAAAATTTCTTTTCTGGGTTTTCATGTGTTGCAGGTTTTCTTTAGACAAATACTGGCAAGGAACTAACCTGGATTTCTCTCTCCTCCCTCTGAGATCACCAGCATTTGAGATTTCCAGATTATATTTGGGCTGAATGAAGAGAAAGTCTACACTCAAAGGCTGGCACTAGAGTCCTGATGAGCTGTGCTGCCTTAGGGGTGTGTTCACAGGAGCTGGGCCTGAGCCTTCTACTGGTTTTACAACAAAGGGAATTTCCAGGAATTTCAGCAGAGTGATCCCCACATACGTCAGAAGGATGTGAATAAGACAATTTTCTCCACTCTCACATGCATGTATGGACATACCAACCTGAACATTTTTACTCTGTTACAACAGTTTGCTTGGATCTACAACTATGGGTTTTGAACTGAGTTTCAGATTAATTCTAATAGTTCCCTTTCCCGTGGGAATGCCAGTGCTCGGAGGCCCTGTAGGATAGCCCTGGCTGCATTTCCCTAATTCCCCTGTGTCATGGGAAGAGATTGGGCTGAGTGGTGGAGTAAAGGGGGCTGTGTTGGCAGAAAGTCAACGCGGGGATTTTTTGGTAGGATTTCAGGAGCAAGCAGCTGCCTCTCAGCTGGACTTCTCTTCCCCATTGCTGGGATTACCAGGATGACAGCAAGACAGCAAGACACATGGAGGACTCCCAGGGAGGCAGGAGACCACCTGGCTGAGGGGTTTGCTGCAGTCAGAGCCCCAGGCACCAGCGTGTCTCCATGGGAGGGTGCAGGGAGGGGGCTGCCTGACATGTTGCAAAGGTGCGACACCTCTCTCTGGGCAGTCTTTTCTGCTCTCACCGTGGACTGCAGTGACACTGGCCACTGGAAAGCTGCCACCCTGGAGGGGCTGGTATAGAGGAGATTTCCTGCTGGATCAGTGTGATGTTTCTCATAGTTAGTTATCCTTGACATAGCAGCGTCCTTCAAAGGTAATGCCACAGCACTGCACAAGCTCCTGGGGAAAACTTCTTCCCTCACTCAATAAAACAAAAACAAAAACAAAAACAAACAAAAAAAAAAAACACCAAACAAAAAAAACCAAACAAAAAACCCCCCAAAAACCCACGTTGATTTAAACACTGAAATGCCAGGGTTTGTATTCCTTGCAAAGCTCTTACAATGGATATCTCCTGTTAAACCTCAATCCTTGTCCCACTAGGTCTTGTAACAAAGAGCTCTCCAAAGGGATTGTGTGCACTTCTTGTTCAAAATCTCCTGTGAGAAGAATTATGTTATTCGACTCCCAGACACCCTAAAAATGATAGCAGCTGTCCCCTGCAATTCCATCTCCCTTCACAGACTAGCAGTGCTCACTGGCTGCCCCAGAGACAAGTGAAATGGAAGTTTATAAAAAGAGAGTGGTATATTCCCAGGTTAAATGCTGTGCTAACTGCAATCATCCCTATGATTAAGTGGCTCCCTAAAAGGAAGGATTTTTACCCCATATTTTTTTTTAAGGAGTGATGAATCTCTTCACACAGCATGTTTCCCATCAGATATGGAGATTAATTTAAACACAGAACTTAGTGAAGCAAACCCATCAGCTGTCTGAGGCCTTCTACTCTGATTTTGCTGCATGCCTCTTTGTCATCCTCAGGCAGGGAAAGGTGCCTGTCCCACCTCACTCAAGGTTTGTTTTTTGGGAGAAGGCACCAACTATGGAGGGGTTAATACCACCAAAGCCTGTCTCACCTCCTCTCACTGCTGTCATTTCCCACTTTCTCCTCCTGAGCTCTTCTCCAGGACTGATCAGAGGTGCAGGATGGGGGCCAGAAAGGGGCCCGCTCTGGGTGCTGCCTCCCAGGGGTGCCCCACTCTGGAGCACTGCTGGCTGGGCAGGGCGGGGAGCTGAGGGGGAGCTGAGGGGGAACAGGGCTCCTCCACAGCCTCAAGTTTAGTTAGCTGAGAGGAGCTCCCAGAAGGAAAGGGAGGAAGTGGAGTCCTGTGAGAGCAACGTAGGGTGGTGGGGAAAACTGTGCCAGGAGCCAAAACTCTGCTAAGGAGATGGTCACAGTAGCAGGTACAGATGGGTGACTCCTGTTCCCATCAGTTTCACAAGCTGTGAAATAGCTCCTAGCACAGATGCTGAATCCAACCCACTGGAGGCTGTGTCCACGCTTTGCTGGGGACAGACAGGGTGTTCTCTGCAACTCTGCCCACACCAAGATTGTTGTGTGCTTGTCCCACTGCTCTCCCTGGCATCGCCAGCCTCTGCCTGTGCAGGATTTCAATCTCATCCTCTCCTTCCTCCCAGGGCCATCTCCTAGTGCCTCCCCTCTGGGTCAGCCTGGAGCACTGCTCCAGGCCAAGACAGTGTTTCCTCAGCTGCTGTGGCTCCCCTCATCCTGCCACGCTCATCCTGCAGTCCTTTTCCTGCCTTCCACTGCTGATCAAGCCCCAGCTCTGAACCCTCTCACTCCCACCACAGTTCCCCCCCTCGATTTTTTCCACTGGCCTCCCACTCACTACAGGATATGAGCTATTCTCTCCAGTGGGAAATAAAAGTTTGGATTAAAATTTGCTATATTATTCCTTCTCTAAAAGCAACTTTCAGGCTGAAAGGCTCTAATGACAAATTTCCAAAGGCATGAAAGAGATTTAGGGACAGATTTTAAAAGTCTTTTAGTTACATTAAAATGAAATTATATGCCCTTTGGTGTTTTTTTCAGCAAAAGGAAGTGCTTTTGAAATTTGCACGTTATGCCTGTTTATGTCTTTTAGGCATGTAAATGCTTCCAGAGATTTGGGGGCTGAACACTCAAGTCCCCTTGAAACCTAAGAGAACCACACATCAACTCATGTGCATTCCTTCCAAATTCCAGCCAAAATTGTTGTCAAACTTGGAGCACAAAGTTCTAAAGTAAGAGATTATAAACCCGATTTCCACTCTGCATTAGCAGGCAGCTTAGCACCAGGGAAAACAACAACCCATACTGTTGACTGTATAAACATCTTGTTCAAAGCGTAACATTTTCCTGATTAATAGCCTTTCAGTCTAAAAACAATCAGTCTAGAGCGTGATTAATTGTCCCTTTTACTATTGGTAACCAACTATACGTATATACATACGTACATACATACATACAGACACACTCCTGTAAACACACAGGCACGTTCTCACTGGGGTAAGCATTTTTAGTGTGTCTGTTTTCAAGGAAAACACAGTATGAAGGAGGTGAGAGAGCTGCTTTCTACAGCTCCAGCTAATGGGAAGGGTTTTAGCTCTTGTAACCCTTTGTTGCAAAAACTAGCAGCCTTGAGGATGCACGATGAGCATTGCTGTCCTGGGAAAAGGCTTGAAACACTCACCTGGGCAGGAAGGAGGCCAAGAAAGAGGCAGAAGACACTCTTCTTTTCATCCAGGGAATAAAAGCTGCTCAGTTGTTGGGCATCCTGACTGCGCTTCTACTTCATCTGTATTTTACTTGTGGGACTGACAGGGTTAACGACAGTACAAAAAGTTTTCATTTAAAAGTTGGCAAGGAGAGGTGCTTTTCCCTTAACAAAGAGAAACAAATTTCAAGAAATTTTTTAAAATGACAGTCCTGCCTGGTCCAACCTGTTAGGCCACAGTATATGCGCAACGGTGACACTGTCTTCATAAGGAAGAGACTTTTTTTTTCTCCTCTTTTTGCTCTGATATCTAAACAGGTGAGCAGGTTAACCACTACATTATTGTCCAGAATAGAGCCAAGCTCAGGTGCAAGGAAAATACCATCCCTGCTTTACATAACTCAGTCTGCTGCGGATCATACACGAAATTCCTCTTGAGGAGCCTCAGCAGGACATACAGGTATGTGCAGTCATGTGTGGGATCATGGCCTGACGTGTCTAAATGAAGTTTTGATCCAGGTAAACAAGACCCTGTACCTGCCAGAGGCTCTCCTAGTACTCAAAGGGTTTCCTCCCCATCTGTCCCACTTTGCAGAACTTAAATCAAGACACGTTTTCTCCAGAGCAAGCACTGTGAGCCAGAGGAGTAGAATTTGTTGCTCTTTTGGCATTAGTTAGAGGCTGCATAAAGTGTATTCACTGTTGCTGCTAAAAAATAAAACCTCAATTCTGTATTTTGTGTACGGTCTCTGTGTACACACTCGCCTACACTCTGCAAAGAGTTTTCTTTACAGCCAGAAAACAAGTTTTCGAAGTTTCCTTCAAGAACAACACCAAAATCTGTTGTGCTGTTTTGGGACGCTCTCAAAAATTCAGGCTTTTAGCCGAAGCATAAAGAAATCCAACACCACTGTTGAGAAAGCAAAAACAAACAGGAAAAATTTTCTCAATGGTTAGAAATAAAAAGCTCCATCAGCATCAGAGCTGTTGTGTTCAGGGCTCATGAATTTCTGCAGAAAGGCTGGAAAATGAAGAGCAGCCCCGCTGTGGATGAAGAGGGTGTTGTTGGCCTGGGACAACAGCTGTGACAGGTGCAAACAGGCTGTGACGGTGACAACGCTGAGACTTCCTGCTCTGGGGACACGCACACATGCACAGGGCACACACACAGCCCTTGCCAGCCAAGGGAGAAGGCATGGATCCGCTGCCGTTCCTGGGCACCTGCTTATCTTCTGCTGGGGTCAAGGAGCAGCCTGGTGAGCAGGCAGGAGGGGCAGAGTGTGCCCGGCTGACCTGGGGGATGGATGACTTCGGCAGGGGTGGCATCCCTCACGGCACTGCCAAGAACTGGGGACGCAGGGAATGTGCTGCTTCCCCAGCCCACTCTGACAGGATGGAGCTGCTCGACCCAGCTCCTGGGAGGGGCTGTGGGGCCAGGGCTTTGGGAAAGGCAAACTGTGCTGAAGTGCCGGCAGTAAATGTTGTTTCAACAGTTCAAATGAGGGAAATTGTGTTATAAATAATTTAGATGATTGATTTAAGATTTTAATCCTGGGGCCTAAGCGAGTAATGGCCATGAGGAGAGGAGGACGGAGGGAGGAAGAGGAAGTGAAGGAAGAGCAAAATTAGGCCCAGATTTGCAAAACTGTGCACAAGTGTGTGTCTCAGTGTAAGCTGTACACGTTTCCAAATGTCATCTGTGGTCTCAGGTTCAACTTCAAGTTCAGGTATACTTCAGCCTAAGTCTTGGGTGAGCCTTTTTTTTTCCCCTTCCTTCAGTACTGGGACCTTCAAAGCTCATTTTAAAATGAAAGATCAGGTGTTCCCTTCCTGCCCTTGCATTTCTGGAGTAGAAATCCTGGAGTACAGAGAAAGATAATGAACACTCAGCCATGTTTGCTTTCCCGTCTATCATGAAAATGTATTCTCTGCTCCAGAACTAACACACTTTGCACTGGGAAATATTTGTGGCTGTCAGCACTGGAGTTTAAGAGCATCACTAATTACTCCCCTGATTTAGAACTGATATTTTCAAAGAGTGTGGGATCAAGAGCCACCATCATAAATTTTAGTTTTATGAGCTAGAAAAAGCTATTTTTACATATGTACTTATTTTTATGTACTGGAAAATAATCTTATTTTTTCAGTGCTAAATAACTGGGTGAATAAATACTCACAGGTACATGCATGTGTAAATGAAGGAAACCGACTGCATATCAGTATGTAGGCACAACACACATCCCAAGTGAAGATGGGAAAGGAGATATTGTAAAGACCACAGTATGCTGAAGCAAACTACCAAGCACTTCAAAAAGATATTTCTTCCCCTAATTTTCATGGAGAAAATAGTGCGTGAATATTCAGGACCCTTTCCAAACTACTCCCTAGAAGTGAAATAATTTTGATAATCTTAGGCACAACATAGAGAAGGAAGGGTAAGGCCAGGGTTGGAGACGACGGCTCTCCCTCGGCAGCTCTTTCCCCCTCCCCCTGTGCAAATTCTCTTGGATTAAAATGGCAGAGGGAGGCGGGGAGTGGCTGGGGACAGTTTGGCTGATACGAGATAACCGCTGCTAGTCAAATGGCACTTTTAATTGCTCGGGCCAATAAAAAAAACTTGCTACAGAAGTTAATTTGAATGAAAATAGCAGACACACCCCACAAGCTGCTTTCCATGACCGCGCATTGTGCTGCCTCAGCCTGATGTACAGTTCGAGTCGCAAATTACAGCGAGCGGTCTGGATATACTTTGGTTGCCCATTTTAGCTACGGCGGGGCTGGACGCCCCGTTTTCCCCACCCAGCAATGCTCCCACTCGCCGTGCCGGTTTTCCCGACAGGAGCCTCGTGTGCCGAGGGAAGGGAACGCGGTGCCGCTGCCCCTTTTGTTCCCCCGCTCGCTGCCGGGTCACGCCGGGGAAGGCACGGAGCGTGGGACGCGGCCGCCCCGCCGGGAGGGCTCCGTGCCGGCTCCGCCTCCGGGGCCGCGTGGAGAGCCGGGTGCGCCGCCGGGAATGCGGGGCGCGGGAGCTGTTGCACGGCCGGGCCCTGAGCGCGGCTCCCGGCTCGGCACAAGAGCCCGGGGAGGCCAAGGGGGAACCAGGGAGTTACTTGAGGGGGCCTGGGGCGAGGGCGGCTCCTGGGCACCGTGCGAGACCCCCGCGGGCGGCTCTGCCCCGCGGGCAGCTGGCAGCACCCTGCTGACGGGGCTGCACCGCGGCCTCGTCCGTGAGGTGCCCGTTTCCCGGCTGGCTGCTGTTGCTCCCCCGGGTCTCTCCGACCCCGGTACTGTCCCGCACTCTCGGCACCGCTTCGGTCGGGCCGCCCCCCATCTCTCCTCAGGCCACTCCTGGCCGCCGGGACCTCGTCCCCTCGTCGGACTCTAGCCGCTGCTGCCGGCGGGAGCCGTCCCGAACGAACCAAGCACAGTCCCCCGACCCTGCCCGGCTCAGCTTCCCTCGGGCAACTGAGCTTTGTATGGAATTCCATTCAAACCACGCCGTAACCTTCCGCTAGGGGGGAGGCGGTTGGGGGGGGCAAAGTAGTCCCTCGCCACGCTCCTCCCGGGCCCGAGTTCCCGGCGGGGCGGCGGAACCGGGGCCGAGCCGGGGGAGCGGCCAGGGAGGGGCTCCCCGGTGGGGGGTGCGGCCCCGCCTCCCGGCCGCTCCGCTCGGAGCAGAGGAGCGCGGAGCAGAGGTAACGCTGGGCGGAGAGATCGCGGAGCCCGCACACACACGGCTGGCGGTCCGCCTCCACCGCGCCCAGCGAACGGAAGCGCCGGGCCGCCGCGATGGACAGGCGGCGCCGGCCAATGGGCGGGCGGGATGGCCTCCCAAAATGTAGGTTTGGCCAATGGGAAGGGGCAGGAGCGGGGGGAGGCGGGGCTGGCCGCGGGCAGCAGCGCAGGTTGAGCGGAGTCCCAGCGCAGGGCTGGGATGAGCCTCAAAGTTCGGGGCGATCGCGGTGGGGGATGTAGCAGCGCCGCCACTGCCGCGGCGGGTAACGCTTCTCCCTCTGCCTCCCTCAGCTGGCGGCGGAATGAGGGTCGGGCCGCAGTACCAGGCGGTGGTCCCTGATTTCGACCCCGGTAAGTCTTTATTATATTTTAAGGGGGGCAACTCCTCCCCCTCATCCAGTGCTTTGGACCCCTCCCGATGAGCGGGGGTACTCCCCCCCGCCTCCCCCCGGGTTCCGCTCATCGGGTCCAAAAATAATCTCCCCTTAATTCCAGTCTCAAACACCCAGAGCAAGAACAAGGACCCCCCCCTTCCTCCCCCCTTCCCCAGCGCACACGGTTGATAAAAGAAGTCTCGATGCTTTCCAGAGGGCGCTTTGCAGGCAGGGAGGAACAGGGAAGCTGGCAGGGCTGGAGGAGGCAGGAGATGGCAGTTGGGTGGGTTTTTTTTTCTTCTTCTTCTTTCTTTCTTTTATTTTCTTTTTTTTTTCTTTTGTTCGGGTTTTTTTGTTGTTGTTGTTTGTTTTTCTTTCTTTTTTTGTTTGTTCCACCCTCTCATAAACTCGTGTTTCTGTGGTCTCAGTGATAGGGGTGGAACTAGAAGACATCAAGTTATAATTATAATTTTTTTCGAAGGTATTTAGAAGTGACTTAGGTTTGTATTTTAATTTTCTCTCTTGCTAAGAAGCTGGTTGCCTCTCTCCTCCAAAAGAAAAAAATTATTGTTTCGTGTTCCAGCTATTCTGCTGCGGTTCTTTGTAAGCTAATTTAAAGTGGTATGGAAGCAAATTTTGAGCAAACAAAGGAATTGGGGCTGTGCTGAAAGGCAGGTGCTAGAAGCACGGTAGTACTGATGTATCTCCTTGTATAGAAAGACAGGCTGTTGACCTCTTTAGTTTGAAATCTAAGCTTTTTTTTTTTTTTAGTATTGTTCCTTTGTAAGTGGAGGTTGTAGCTAGTGAAAACCCTCCTTCTGTGTGGAGATCCTAGCGTTTGGAGTTGTCCCTTTGCCCAGCCCAAACTTAATTGAATCCTCCGCACCTCTCACGCTGAAACAAAAAGAATGGTGTGGAAAGCCACAGTGTCTCCTTATCGAATAACCCTGAGAGTTGCTATTGTGTGGACTCAGGAAAAAGATTTATCGTGGGTCATCCTCAGACTGTGCACTAATGTTGGATGCCTTTTTTATTATTAAATATATATGTCTGTTCCTAACTGTTAAGGTCTCCGGGTGGGGGGAGGGTAAAGAGGATTTTTTTTTCTTAAGTTCAGTATTACTTGTATTCATTTACAGAATAATTTTTCCCCACTCCTTTCCCCCTTCATTTTCTTGACAAAATAAGATACAAGGGAGGTCCATTTCTTGTTTGACCAGGAGGAAAAAGGGGGCGGACAGGGGGGAGGAGGAGGAGGAGGGGGAGGACGGGGGAGCTGTTAGCTAGGCAGCAGTTGACACTGGTTTTCAATCTGTAGGTCAAACACAGCATTTCTGTAACACACGACGTGCCTCACACTGACTTATCAGCCACGTATCACAACAATACTTGGGCTTTTTGGTCACCCTGGTGAATTATGCTCTTTTGAGCAATTCATTTCTCTAACATAATACATGGAGGGGGGAAAAATACTGTGAGCCGCTTCCTCACTGTTGTGTACTCAGATGTACATTGTTCTGGTTTAAACTTACAGACATACAGTGATCTATACAAAGGTTATTGCTTTCTGTGCTCTGTGGAGTGGAAGAGAGGGGGAAGTATGTGATGTGAAGAAACAAATTTTTTTCTGAGTAATCTGTACCCTAACATGGGATAAGCAGGTGATTGTGTTTGAGTACACAGTGTAAGACAGAAAGCTCGTAGTAGGTTCACCCAAAGTAAATGATCAGTCTTCTGATGACCTGAATGGACATCAGATCCTCCTTTACTGGCCTCTGGGCTTTTTTTTCTGTTTCTGAAAAGTATACCTCTTAGTTAAGAAGTTTGGGGTGAACTTTTGTCTGCTTGTGTATGGAAAAGTTTGTTTCCTGTCTTGTGGAATTACCCAGGAATCATTTTGTAATGCCACGTTGTTGCCTGAATTTTGTCATCTCTTCTTGGTCCTAAAGGCTAAAAGCCTTGATAAGTTCATTTGTTATGTCTCTTTTGTTTCCCTCTTTAAGAAAGAAAACCCCAAATAAGCCTAACATGCTGCACTAAGACCTTTTGACTAAAACTGTTAAGTTGTCCTGTCTTGCTGGTAATGTCAAAAGTTAGATTGAAATAATGTTATCAGAGTGCACAGATGCTGTGTCTGTTTCTCACTAAAAATTTTAGTGGCTGGTTGACCAAAGGATCCTAAAGCTTGAAGGCTGTTGTTGAGTTGTGGAGGCTTTCACCTTCAGATTAGCTGGCTGGTAAAATGTGGAGTGCTCATGCTGCTCTGACTGTGTCTGAGGGGAAAATAACACAGACCAGGCCTTGTGTGTATTTCTGTTTTTTTAAATTTAATGTTCAGTTATACCTTGGGTTTGGCTGAGGTATATCTGTAACTGCTTATTCTTACATCAGCATTTTACGTGGGAGTTCTTCTGTCCCCATGCAGGGGGGCAGAGAAAGCATTTCATTTTGTTTCACTTCTCAGCCACATGTGAGCTGCTGCAAAGAGCAGTGAAATTAGGAAAACTTTGAAAGGTCTGAAGTCCTTTTCTGTGCAGCTGCAGGAGAAAAGAGAGGTAGAGCAAGGCAGTGTGGGATGTTGATATGGGTATCAAGAATTAAATAGAGAAGAGCAAAAAACTATTGCATGGTATGGCCTATAAGTGAAGAGAATGTTCTCAGTGGTTGCCTAAGTTTAGGAAGTGAAGGGACTTCATCACCTTTTTGTTAGCATGGAGAAGGATAGAAAGTTCTCTCCCTTGTTTTACCAGAGTATAGGGAAAAGGGTTAAGGGTTGTGCAGCTTTGTTTTTACTTTTTCCTTGGAACCAGAAAACGACAAGTTCACACTCTGAATTAAAATACCTTGGTGTAAATTTATAATATTCCTTGTGGCTAAAACTTGCTGTGGCAGTGGCCAAGGAAGGGCCTGATGTGATTCTTTGACTGGAAAAATGCTCATAGCTGGAATCCTATGTAGGAGGTGGTTCTTACTCACAGCTCCTTTAGTAAATCTCTTTACAGTGGCAAGGCCTATTCCATGAGCTGGCAGAGCCTGTAGGTTCTTCACTAAATTTAATGTTGCTATCCTTTTTACTCATCCCAATCTCCCCATATTTTGGGAAAGTACATTCTCACCACATTGATCCCACTTCTTTTATTATCTCAAAAACTTACAGCTTTGATATTACTGTTACAGTACTTAACACCTTTATTATTATTTGTATAATACGAGTAGCTGTGCAGTAAAGGCAAGGCTTTTGCAGAGGCAGTGTGTGTATTAAACAAGCCAGTTCAACTTGGGAGAAGAATAGGCAAAACTTCTTGGGCTGAAAATCCCATGCCAGAGCTCACTAGACTCAGTAAAACTTGCACTTCAGCTGTGCTTCACTGTTTGGCCTTGAGTTCAGAGATGTAATGTGAAAAATTGCTATTGTGTCTGCTATTTCTTCTCTTATTAGAGCTCAGAATCAATTATTTGCCAGCCCAAAATTCTGTGTGTTAAACAAAGGCTGATATTGGTAGGTCAGCATTTCTTGTGAGTTCTGAAAGTGAGGCACGGAAGGTTTTGGAGAGGCAAACTATTATGGTTCTTTTAATCCATACAAATGAAACCCACATGTCCTGTTAATAGAAAAACTTAGTGGAAGGAAACATTGCATATCCTAAAGCTAAATAAAAATCTTTCATATGGGGAAGCACTGATATTGTACTTGACCGTTTTATTTGTTGCTTATTAATTTATGTTATTGGAACTCTGAAAATAGGAGGAAGAAAACATTAGTGAGCACTGTAATACAGCCAGTGAATTTCACTAAAGATTAAAGCTTCCATAATTTTGAGGAGTGTTAAATAACTCCCTGAAGAGAGCAGTTACTCCAAAATTTTGACATATATTGAAGGCAGATGAACTTTTTTTTTTCTCCTTTGTAGCATTACAAGTTTAGATTTCCTTATTTGTTGCAATGGCAGTAAAAATACAAGCCACATCTTGTAGCTTTGGAGATTGGTTGTGTTGGTCATCTTAGGAAAGCAGCTTCTGGGGCTCTTTCCAGGAGAAACAGATGAAGAAAAGCAGGTTTGACTCAACAGCGTCTTGTGGAAATGCAAATTTGGGATGTATGTCAGCTGGGAGACTTCAATCCCTCGCTTGCAATGTTGCTGTCTTTCCAGTGTTTTGGTTTTGTACTGTAACAGTTAAAGTAAGTAAAAATGGTGGAAGGAAATCCACCTGTAGTGCTTTCACTCCTTGGTTCAGAAAAGCCTACTGGAAGGTGCTCACTGCCAGAACGCCACTAATCCTTGAGGAGCTTGTTCTCTGCTCCACACTGTTAGCTGCACTCTGTGTGCTCCTGCACAAACAGTTGGTATTCCCAGGCCTTCTTTTGTGACCAAGACTGTGTTGTTTCAGCATTGCCAGAAAATTAAGGGGGGGAAAAAAAAAGGAAACCAGCAACCCTTTTCACTATAGTGAGAAACCCTGTCAGTGTAGTTGTGTCTAAGAAGAGTTTAAAAAACAAGCCCCAAGATAGTCTCTGCTGTCTCTTATCTGGAGTGCCTGATCATTGTATGGAAGTGGTGGCGTGGCCATGTCCTAGGGGAGGGAGCTAATACATCCATCCAACTGTGGCTGTTAAAATGTGCCTACCCTCTGCCTATTTAGGTTCAAAGGTTGAAAGTATAATATTGGGACAGCCCCTGGGTGTCTGATTCCCCTAGAACTGTTATATTTCTCTGGTGGTTGTAAAGGCCATATTTTATTAGGCTGTATCATCAGCTACTTCTTGGGGTTCTGGGCAGAGGCACCTATTGACCTACGCAATCGGGACTCTGACCCTTTAACAAGAGGTTGTTATAAGCCCCTTTATGACTTACACTTGACAAGTCCAACTCCCAGCCTTCTTGTTCTGGTTCTTTCTTTGCAGCTAGTCCTGTGCCTCACAGTCCTAATAGTTTGCAAGTAGTCTGAGTACACAGTGGGCGTAGAGAAAATGGTATTTTGATGAATGGACTCCTCAGAAAAGGGATGAGGAAAAAAAAAAGGTGCTTTTTTAGGTGACACTTTGGGATCTCCATCTAAGCAAGTGGAAAATTCAAAACCCAACTCCTGAAACTGGAAATACTGGTAACCTGGAAAGCTATCTCATCTCTTCAAATGGCTGTGCCTTAAACTCAACAAGCAGGAACTCCCTTAGTGCAACAGTCCCTTTGGAAAAGAAGGAAGAATTAAGAGGGTGTTTGATCTAATCAGAAATACCAGACCATAATGTACTAATGCCCAGGGTGTTTGGACTGACAGAGGCTGCCTGCTGTCTTGGTAAACCACACATGCCTTGGGTCTTTCACTGTTGTTTGAGGAGATGTACATCATCCCCAACAAGGGTGTGTTTTCAGAATTAGGCAGTGGAAAATTTAGGTACTGCAGGTTTTCCCTTAAACTCTGATGGGAGAAGATGAGCTTTTCCCCCTAGTTGTCGTCTGCTCAGTGCCATACTTCCTCATGGGCTATATTTGTCTTGCCCTCCTTCTCAGAGGTCACAGCCTCTGTGAATGTGCTGTAGTGCAGAGCAGATGAGAAGGTCCTGGACAGGCACTCCACCGGAAGCTGTTGCCAAACCCTTGGGTTTTTGTTTTAACTCCATAGGAATTTAGGTGCAGTTGAAGGGTCAGGCTGGTGTCCAGCAGCCCTGCAGAAGGACGAAGGTAACTCCTGCCATCTCCTTACTGGGCCAGCAACTCTGCTGGTGTGTGGGTGAGTCTGTCTCATCTTTTTCTGTCAGTGGTACGTACTGCTGGTCCAGTCACCAGGGCAGGAAAGGCTGCAATCCTACTGCTACAGAGTGAAGCTGACTTGCAGATGCTGACACTTCAGCTTATCCTCTGTTTTTAAAATCCACCCTGGAGAAAAAGATGAGTAGTGCTCAAGTTGGAAACTTTATTATCCATACCTCTGGCACCTCAGCAGCAGTACAGCTGTTGATTTGGTGCCATATCTTTTTCACCTGTGGGCTGCTTGCCTGAGGGGAGACCGTTTTTAAGCCTCCTTTGCTCAGTAGTCAGCTTTCACCCAGCCTGTTGTCTCATCCTGAGAAGGGGTGCAGAGGTGCTCTAGTGGTGAGCACAGCTCCCACTCAAACATGTTTCAAGGCATGGTTTTGGAGCTTTCTCATTATTCAAATAGCACTGAGAACATCCTTCTCAAACCTTAATGCCGTTGTAAACAAACAAATCTCTGTGTAGCCAAAGCCTGTGGCTTCCTTCCCTGCCTGGCACATGCAGTGTTTGTATGTGGAGGTAATAGCTGTCTCATGTACTGACAAATGTATTTATGGCTGGACTGGAATTAATACTAGGTAGAGTGACTGCTTTGTTCTTCATAGCTGGTTCCTGCTGCTTAATGAGGTGTTCTTAAAACTCTTGTTTTCAGTCCTGGTTAGGTCTGTGACTTGGCCAAGTGAAGGCTTAGAGCTCCCTGTGATTAGTCATTATAATTAGCTCGGAAATCTTTGCCTCTGTGATCAAGGCACACTGTATAATGCGGCTTATAGTGGGCTCTAGCCCTGTCACATACCTTCAGAGTGGTATGGGTGACAGTGCTCTGCTGGACATACGTATGTATTTAACTGTGTTGTAACTTTAATATGCAATTCCTTCATAGGTGCCAGGCAGGTAAATCTGAAGTAACTGCTTCCTCAGAAACGTGTGGTTAGTGCTAGTCCCCACTTCCCTCAGACAGGGCAATTTCTGGTTGTGCCCAAGGCTTGCCTTAGCCGTACCAAGTGTAAGGTGAGATTGAGACATGGTGACTAGTAGCTGAGTATAGAGAGCAAATAAATAAGAAAACTTTGGGGTAGTTAGAGCATGCCTCTTTCCTAGGAAGTTTGTACCTCTTTCTGCACTGGGTGACCTTGTCTTTTGAGGCTTTGACTTGGCAGCATAACAAGATGAGCAATCCCACATTAGGTGTTTAAACTTGAAATAGCAGTTTAAAATTCAGTTCTTGAAAATACAAAGTTGATTTGTAAGCTAAACCTGATCTTAAAAAGCACTTTTTAAGGAATGCTAGGTTAGGTGTCTCTTTCTTTAAAATTTACAAGCTTTTTATTTATCGTTCCATGTGAAAGTTTTGATGACTTTGTGCTTTCTGAAAGTGCAAGAGGATGTGTTCAGCCTTAGTGAAGGCAGTGAAAGTTTCTCCAGCATACTGGAGAATTGGGCTGCTTTTGTGCTTCTTACATTGTTTTGAAATGCAACTGGTTGTGATGAGACTGGCTTTAAGTATTGTATGTCAAACTCAGTAAATTTGCTGTACTTTTCATGTAAGGCTTTGAGATAAAACAAGTGAGTTTAACCTGCCTTTCCAAGTATCTTCAAAAATTCAGCTTTATGCAGCAGCTTGCTCTTTGAACTTCATAAAGGAAGTATTGGTAAATGTTGCCTCTCCAGGGGGAGGAGGCTGCAGTAGTGTGATAAAATTGCAAAAATCCACTCTCGTGAGGCAATTCTAGTCTATTCTTCCCCCTTCAGCCCTCTCCTTCTATTGTGCAGGTATGTCTAGGGGACATCAGTAGGGTCTCATAGGTACTCTGTGTGTGTCCCTAGAAAAATATCCCCTGTCCCTTTTAGAGGCAGGAGTTGAAGGTTGTGAGTTTTTGTCCTTAAAGTTATTTAATCTTTCTTGGCCCCTCCCCTAACTCTGTGCTCTTCACCTGGATGGATTTCACAAATATTAACTTGAGAGACCTTGTTTTTGCAGTGCAGTTGTCTAATTAGGGGAGTCTAACCACGTGGCTGTCTATTGCAGCTTTTCAGTTCTGCTCTCTGTAGGTATCTGGGATAACCTGTCACGGTAGCATGTGCATTTTAGACGACTGGATGTTTTACCAGGTTGGGCTTTAGATCAAAGTGAGACTTTGATTTGAAAATTTGGTATTGGAAGTAATTATTAGTGTATATGACCTTGAATTGGTGTCCTTCTAGACTTTGTAACCCTAGTGTGAAAGCACAGCATAACAAATGTGTAATCATAGTTGTGGCTTCTGGGTTCAGAAATCCCTAAGGAATAAGTGTAAACAAGGATTGCGTGCAGGGGTACAATGCCTGCTGGTCCCTGGAGAGGGTACAGAGAGATTCTAGTTCTACGTGGGGGCTTGGGGATAGATAAAGATTAAGAAAAACCTCTCTTGAGTAGGAAATCACCTTCTCTCTGGAAGAACTGAATTGACAGGACTGGGAAAATCTGGTCTACATAACAGCAGTGCTTTTGTAGCAATGCTTTACATGCAGCTTGTACTGAAATGCAAGATTTTTTTCTCTTTATTCTGAGTTCCCACCTTCTTTGGGTGTCCAAACTCATGCCCTGTTCTCATCAGTAACGCTGGTCTGAGTTTTGGCCCTGTGTAGATGGTGATGGGGGGGATTTTTCACGTCCTCCCCACCCTGTGTTGAGAGCCCGCTGCCCCATGTAGCAGGTGCTGTTGGCTGGAGTTGTGCATAGTTCTGCATTTAGGTTGCCGACAGCTGTGTGAGAAGCTAAAAGTGTTACATCTGTAACCCAAGCTTTTTTTTGTTCTAAAGAATGTAAAATGATCAGTGATACCAGTGTGCGCATCTATTCCTTTGGCTGACGTCTCTCCATCCTTAGGGGGGAGCTGGTGTGGGTGCTTCTGGGAGGAGAAAAGGACTGTGAAGGCAGGCAGGCATACCAGGTGTAGCATTTGTACTTTCTTGGTATTGTTTTCTGTCTGGGAATCTTAAAGATGTCCCTCCTGGGACCCTTGTGCTGATTTGTGCAGCTGCTACCACACTGTTCATGACAGTAGCCATGGGAACACAAGTAGGATGATACAAGTTTAAAACTCTTAACTTGTTGCTAGGCAGACCCAGCTCAATGTGTGGATTAAGTAGTCTTAACAACAACAAAAAAACCCACTCCAGATACTCTGCTGCTTCTGTGGGGGAAGACATTTGGGCTCACCCCTAACTCTGGGTCTTTCTTTAGGCTGGCAGAATAAACCAGCCCCAGACGAGTCCCCTGACACCAGCTAACCTTGGGGGAAGCCCCTCTTGTACATCTGAATCATGAGTAAGTGGTGGCTGGAGGGGCAGCAGTTTCAGAAGGTAGGTTTTGACACAACCTCTTCTAAAATACCAAGTGCTGTGAAGTAAAGCCATATGCCTCCCAATGCAAAACTGTTGTGCCACTCAGTCTAAAAGTTTTAGCCTGCATTAAAATAGGTACTGCTACAAGTGACATACCCTCTAAACAAAGGTCATGGGCTTAAAATATCACAAGATCACTTCTAAACTCTGTCTGTAAAAACTTAAAATTATGACTAAGGCAAGGTAAACACCTTCAAAAATTGCACTGCTTTTGCACGCTGTTAGTGTAGGTGCTCTCTGTGCTGGATGAACTGGTGTAGACCTTTTAACTTGTTGATAAGTTGTTTTGTCCCAAGCTTGTGTTTTGGTATTTTATGTTCAAGAAACAAGGGCAGCCTGTTCCCTCATGTTATTTTTATTGTTCATGTCTGACAAAGGATGTATGGCACATTATAGGGGCCCAAAGGGAACTGGAGACCCAAACTTTAAGGGAGTGATGGCCCCTGTATGCTTTTTGAGGGCTGAACTCCAGCATGTCTTTGTCCCTGCAGCTGTTGGCTTCCTGTATCACAGCAGTAATTAGTTATGCTCTGGCCACTGGTTTAAACGGATCTTTTTTATTTTATAAACATTTGCTGTGCAGTAACTGTCATTCCTGTTGGAATAAGGCCATTTATAGAGATGCTCCCAATTACCACCTGCTCCTTTTCTTTCTTAGCAAAATACACTCTTACCTAATTTAACCTCCCACAGCAATTGCTTTGAAGTTGTTTTCTCTTTGCATCTTGGCTCACTGCTATACCTTTTCCCTCTGACCACCCTAACAAACAGTTAATTTTTTTTGCAGTTGTCTTTGTTTGTCCTTCCAAAAATTACCTGCTTCTGGGGAGAAAGCCTTCTTGCTTGGTTTGCCCCAAACATTTTTGTAGTCAATTCTTATAAGAAAAGATTTCTTTCCTTTAGTATGTCTCAGCCCTTTTTTTCGTTTCCTAAGTGCTGTTTGTGGTTCTCCAACTTTCATTAGAGTTTTAGTAGTTTATGGATTCTGTCCATCCTCTTACTAACCCAGCCCTGCTTGAATTTCTGTTCTCTTCTCTGTGCTCCTGAGCCCTCTTTCTTGGTACTTTGTTCATCCAGGAGAGACACCTGTGTCTGAGCTTCATTGTAGTTGTCTTATTCCAGGTTCCCCCTTAGACTGGAAGAAAGTGGTCATGATTTTTACTTTGTTAATAATTTTGTTCTATAAGAGGGGAAAATATAGCAGAACTCTGTCTCTTAACCTCTTTTACAACTCGCATGCCTCTCTGGACGTGGTATCTGCCTGCTTTTCAAGCATTTGTGTAGCAGTGACGTTTTTGCCTTTTTAGGCTCCTTAAGGCTTTGTTTCATCACTGGAGAATTTCTGCCTCAGATTCTCTTGTGGAAGCCTCTTGTTCTTGTAGGAGCAAATGCTCCCCCCACTTTAGTTGGTGGAGCATGTCTCTTTGGCCAGTCGTGTCACTCTTCTGAACTGTTGCTGCTGTGAGCAAACAGGTATGTGAGAACGGTGAGAGAGTTGATCTTTCCTTCAGCCAGGGCTGCCCTGGGAACAGGCTGACTGCTTGTCTGGAACCTTTAGCTGGCGTCTGCCTGCTGGACACTGAGACTGAATTGCTGACAGTAGCTCTGAAGCCTGTCCTATGAATTTGGAGAGAGAGGGGAGGTCTCCTTGCCTGTTTTTTATTTTTGAATAAAGGAAACCTTGAGCTTGCTGGCTGACTCGAATCTGCAAACAGTGAGGACATGCAGGAGCTTTTTTCTTTGCCGTAGTCTCAGCCTCAGGCTCATCGTTGTGTGTGCTGAGGGGAGGCTCGGAGAGTACAGCTGGATCTCATCTGAAGTTCTCATCACCTCTCTTCTCCTGTCAGGCTTTATGCAAGTATTGAATAACTTGGGAGAGAGGCTTGCTGGTGGGAACTTGGTGGTGGAAGGATGATTTTTCAGAGCTGTCCTCTGGATTTCAGCCCAAGAGCTGAGTCGCTTGGCAAATCATTTCTTCCTGTGTGTACTGGCTCTGAGAAGTGGGTCTGCTCTCTGGGAAACTGCTGCATTGTGCTCTAGGTCTTTCTCTTTTCTGGGCGGGTTTTTATTCCTCTTGGTTTGGTTTTTAAGATGATTCTCCCCCAAGATTTGCCTGGGATTGTGAGTGCATGGGATCAATTTCTTTTCTTGGGCAATTTCAGGTGAAACAGCAAGCTGTCCTCCACACACAGGTCAGGTGCAGTCCTTGTGGTGCAAACAGGGCAGGCACAAATCCAGCCATTCTGCCAGCAGGCTGAAAATTGGCAAGAATTTAGGAGTGTATTTGTAGATTTGGGTGAAAAATTACTTCTTCTACTGGAGCAGATGCAAAGATGATTGGAGTTGGGAGGTCTTGTAGTTTGCTCTGGTGCGGCTAGTGACTGGGGAACATGCAAGTGCTGGTGCAGAGTGGAGATGGCAATCTGAGGCTGACCACTACTGGTTTGAAAGAAAGGATGTAGATCGAGCAGACATTTATAAATGCTAAAGCTGTTTAAAGTGTGTGTGTGTGTGTGTGAGTAGTTACGTTAGGCAGATTCGTGTTGTTTATTGTACTCATCTTGCTGAAGTTATTTTGAAGGATGGAGGAGAAATAAAGACAGAACTTCTTGAACCCCTAATAATATTTTTAGAGATCATAAAAGCAGATAAATGAGCTGTTGGAGAGTTAGACTTGGAAGCAGTCCTTGTTGCTCAGTCACTTGCTGGGAAAGGGGACTGTTTGATGCGCTCTTACCTGAGCTCTCGTGAAAGAGGCTCTGGGAGCTGACACCGGGCTCTTGTTGGAAGCAGCCATCTCCGGGCTCAGTTTGGTGGAATGCTGTCCTGTCTGGTTATCACTCCCTCTGCTGTGGCTGCTGTGTTGCCCACAGCAATACCTCTGTAGCAGCAGCCACGTCCTTGTGTTTCAGCTGGAGAGAAGGAAACCACTGGGTGCAGTAGCACTGCTTGCGAAATGATTTCAGTGTCTGCTGGGTGAGGGGGTAGGAGGAGGTGTGATGGGGTCTCTGAGAGATGGATAGGAGAAATCTTTCCAGTGACTATGTAGTTTGTGTATTAATTCAGGCAGTGGATTTAAATCATGCTGCCAGGACTGGGACAAAGCTTGGAGCAGGTGCACACCCAGAGCCTGCTTAAGTTGGATAGATGCCTGCTGAAATGTTTATCAAACATGAGAATAAAAGGAAAAAGGTTGTATCTAACCTTTTTTTGAGGATGCATTTTAAAAATAGCTTATGTTTCTAAAGTCAGCAGCAGTTACAACCAGGGTTTGAAAAAGGGACTTGGCACTTGCAAGCCACAGTGGGAAACACCTGTGCCGCAATACGCCCTGCAGCAGGAAGGGCTACCAGGGTCAGGTGCTGCTCGCTTACCCTGGTGCTTTTTGGCTCTTGAAGCAGAGTTCCCCTTGTGTGCTAGGGTTGCCTTTGCACTCTTACTGCTGCTCTGTTCTTACTTATTCATCAGTAGACATAATTTGGCTTGATATCTGTATTTCACTGCTGTAAAAGTGATTATTAGCCTCTGGAGTAGAAAAGAATGAAATAGTTACTCTTAGCTCAGTTTTACCCCTGTAAAACTATGACATGCAGTTGAGGCACTGAAGCTGCATCCAAACTAAGGAAGACGCTACTGCACTAATGTGCTAATTTTATACTCTTACTTGGCAGGTTGCCTTTGTAATCAAAGGGCTGGAAATTTTTCAGTTTGAACAAAATGTTCTAAGTAGCTGCGCTCTAGGTGGAAACAGATTTGATACGGGATACTGCCTTCAAAAGAAATCCATCTTTCAATATCTTTCTGGGCATAATCATTCTAACTAAAATTCGCTTTCGTGACTAAGTGAAGCTGTAGCCAAGATCTGAGTAAGGCTTACCTGTGGAGTTTCCTTTGCAGAGGTGTGTCTCATCAATCTCTGCATCTCATGGGAATGGAGGGAGGGGGATGTTTTCAGGAAGTACCTGGAAGCTTTAGGAATGACAGTTGTAATGAATTTTAGCAGAACTATTCGGTTGTGTGTCATTTTCTCCCTGTTTGATTAATAACTGTTGTGTGGGCTTGGTGGAGAACTTGGTCAAAATACAAAAGCATTTTTAAACAAGTTTGACAGAGAATGTCCTGGTGAGTTGTACAATACCTGACACATGGAGATTATGCAGTAGGGAGTAAATATCTGATTCTCATCAATAGTGTAAAAGTAATTAAAAGCATCTTTTGATGCCCTTGGGTTTTCTTCTCCTTTGTTTTAGGGAATCAGTGATCACTGACTAGAGAACATATGTATCCAGATTTACTTTTTCCAACAAAAATGTCCACAGGAACAGAACAATCACAGAACAGTCATATATTTCCAAACTCGTTTGAAATGAAATGCTAACTCAAAGACCATGTTTATGTTACTGGAAAGCTTAAAACAAATGGCAGAATTGCTTTCAGTCTGTATGAAACGTGTCTTTCTGTTGCCTTTGATTTTTTTTTTTTAACTTCCAGTGTTCATGAATCTAATACAGAAATTTCAATACACTATTTTCTAATGAGCCTAAAATTTCTCCTTCTGCAATACTGTAATGAGAGCTGACTGCTAAACTTCATTGCTTTGAGTTTGAGATGAAACGAAACTCTGTGTGCCATATGTTAGAAGGACAAGCTGACTTGACAACAACAGTGTGTTTTATCTTCTGCATTTTGGCAAGATTTTGTAGTCCTGGAGGGCAACTGTAGGGAGAAAGAAATTGGTGAAGATTCAAGAATGATGTGAGAAGGACTTGTGAGGTCAGCAGAGCTGGAAGCTTAAATGTCTAAGATGGGAGGTGGGTAACAGAAAGAAGGAAGAAAACCGAGATCAGCTAGAAAGTGGCAGAGGGCAAAATATTAATTAAAAAAACCTCTCATGTTTTTTGTGTCCTCTTCTGAAGATACTTGGCTATTCTTTCTGTTGTGATTTGATAGATTAAACATACAGATTTCAGTTCAGGTGAGTGAAAATCCACTCTTCCTAAACTTTGGAGAATATGGTCTTGAATTGAATTCCTGGTATTGGAAGACAGCCAAGCTGGTGGGGTGGTGCTAGAAGGGAAGCTACATTCATGACAGTATTGAACTATCCAAAGGCTGCTGTGTCTGATGGCCTGACACCTCCACATAGAGCTGAGCTGCTGCTTCTGCCTACAGCAGCTTTTCTTGTCTGTGTCAGGGGCTTATGTATGTGGCTGGGTGCTGCTCTGGCATCCTGGGCAAAAAGGCAGCTTGCCTGGTGATGGGAGAGCCAGAGCAGACCTGTCCTTCCTTTCTCTCCTCCCAGGCAAGGAGACCTGTGGCTTTCTCTGCTCACATGCCCTCTGCCACACCTGCAGCTGCTCAGGCCATTCTGCTGAAGGTCGTCTTTGCTGTAGCTTCTGTTTTGCCCTTTCCAGAAGCAGTGTGCTTAGAAGTTGAGGACTTACATAGTGGGGTACATATTATGTTTGGCACCTGCTGTTGTTGCTGTCACTTGTGATTTCCTGTGACCATCAGCAAAATGTGATGTCCTCCACAGCACTGGTAATGTGGCCCTGCTGTGCTGGGCTTTGTCATCATGGAGCTGATGACTTGCTTGCCATAACCTGCGATAAAGGGGTGTGGGGGGATTGCAAGTGTGTGTTTCTGCTGTATATTTTACTCTCCTGTTGGTTGTCCTGCCTGTCCTTTGAAGCCAAGCAGCATCCCTTTGTATGGCTGTCAGGGCATGGGGACCTCGTGTATGATTACCTGGATTGTGGCAGGCTGCTGGAAGTGTGAGCGAGCCAAATGAACTGCTGGCTCTGGGGAATGTGCCTGAGCCAGATGCAGGAAGAGCCAAACACTGTAAGTCACCATGCAGGCCAGCTCTTGGCACGACATTCAGCTGAGTAAAGTTGCAGGACATGTGCTTTGCAGGGTCTGGAGTCTGGATTCAGCTCTGAGTGGATCTTCTAAAGTCTTATTACTTCTGTTCAGACTTGAGTTTTACAGCAGAGGTCCTGTTCTCCACCTCTGTGTTTTATTCTGTTTAAGTTCTTGGCTAAATACTTGTTTGGGTTAAGGAGCCCTTATAGCTTTCTCTCTTTCCACCTCTAACCTCCCTTCTTTACAGATGCCTTGCTTCATTCCTGAGCAGCACAAAGCACTGTATCTTTTTGAAGGGGGAAATACTGTCATTACCCTCATTTCTGGACCTCTGAGAGGCTCTGACAGGCCTTGTCTAACTCAGATTTTGTGAGTCATGCCAGTTCCTGTTCCTTGTGCTATTTGACAGTTACCCCCTTCTGGAAAACAAGCCATCAGTCACCTGTGCACTGTTCCCATGGCATGTGTTCAGAGCAGGACCCTCCATTGCCATTGGGGTGTCCTTGATGCAGCAGGTGGTTACTCTGGTGCTGAGTTCTGTCAGGTGTGCCCAGAACCGTGTTCAGTAAGAACAGGCACTTTGTGCTGGTGCCATTGTTATACAGGCATGAGATCCCTGTTGTACTTGGATCACGGTACAGGTACACCTTGTTGTTTCACAGATGCATTCGTGTCACACAGCTGTAGGATGACAAAGCTCTTCTTGTCAAAACAGATGTTTAAGTGGCTATTTAACTTACCATGTAGTGAGCTACCTCTATGCAACTACAACTGGGTGGAGCAGGAGTATGGGCTAGCACTGACGGAAGTGGTGGGAATACTGCCTCCAAATGGCCATAAATAAATAGTCTTTGCTTGTGTCCAAGCACAGCTAGAGTGTTAGTGAAGCGAGCAAGGGAATGAAGTAATGATCATGGACAGACTCTGGAATGAATTGGACAGGGGAAGCTGTCAGCACACCAAAAATGGCCCTTCTGTATAGATGTCTGACTAATTGGCAGTGGTGGGGGAAAGTGCACGTAGGATGCTGGGATTTGACACAAGCCTCTGAAGGGCTCTTGGGCATATCTGACCACTGCCAGTGGCTTGACTGATAGGTGAAGCTGACTGATAGATTCCTTCTAGGGTTTAGATGTGTAGGAACAAGAGGTGGGCAGTGGCAAGGGAAGAAAAATAACCCGTTCCCCTCTTTCAGTCATTTGGATTGTCAAGAGTATGAGCTTGTGCTGGGATTGGGGAAAATGAATGCTCTTGCCTGCAGCATTTATGGCTCTTGGTACTTACTTCTGTCCACATAGATGAGCTTGGGACATTTGTGTGCCACAGGAAAAGTAGAAACTGTTCCCGTTCAGGACAGAACTTTCAGAGTACAGTTAATCTGGGCAGTAAGATGAGTAATTAGCACCTCTACTCTGCATGTGTGTTCTCCACAGCTAAGCATTCATCAAGTTCTTAAGTTTTGTATTCTCTTAGCCCCCAGCTGGGTCACCTCTCTTTGTACAATGGAGGCTGGAACGTGAATGAATGAGAAATCGGTAGGTGAGCCAGTGTGGTGTACAGGTAATGTGGTGATGTTTCTTCCCCTTCCTCCTCCTTTTGTCCCAGTGGCTTCAAATCTTGTTCTGAAAAAATATCCTCGAGTTGATTTTTCAAATGGGGCAACCAACAAGTCTTCCCTTAATAAGAGAAGGTAAACTTTGTTGAGAGTGCTCTGCCCTGCAGCGAAGAACACTGACATCTGAAAGTAAGAGGTGGTGGCAGGGAGAAGACTCCAAAAAGAGCTTGGTTTCATTAAGCAAAGTCACCTAAAATCCTGACACGTGAGAATCATTGCCACTTGGTGGAAATGATGACAGGTGTTTCACCATAGGAAACTCATTGCTTGACTTCCAGTGTGACCTTGGGCAGAAAGCTGAACCTTTTAGCATTCTTTTTTTTATGTTAAAGCTACCTGTGTTGTTCAGTATGAGGATGAGAATGGAGTGGACAGATGTGTGTGAAAGTAGAAACATCAGAGAA
Source organism: Dicrurus megarhynchus (assembly GCA_013399195.1). Classification (NCBI taxonomy): domain Eukaryota; kingdom Metazoa; phylum Chordata; class Aves; order Passeriformes; family Dicruridae; genus Dicrurus; species Dicrurus megarhynchus. The sequence continues at coordinate 117,446 of VXAD01003950.1, read as the reverse complement.
GAAAACAGCAGCCTGAGAAGAGTTTGTGCTTTATAAGGCAGGGCTGGAATTCCCCCTGTCTGATTTGGTGACAGGTGAGATGGGAAGAGATGTCAGTGTTTGTGGTCTGTTGTATTAACAGAATTGATGCATCTGAAGTCTGGTCTGACCACAACAGACTAATTCATGTTCTGGAGGTAGAACAGGAAGAAATGTTCCTTTGTGATCTGTCTTCCAAAAGTCAGAAGTGTTTCTGGCTGCAGGCTAACTAAGGTGCATTAACTATTCCACTGTGAATTCCTTGTGGAGACAGTGTGCTTCGTCTGGCTTTATTGCAAAGCAAAGCAGGTGCAGCCAGTGCTTGGCTTGCCTGGCTACCTCAGGGAGGAGCCTGCAATTGTGCACTGGGGGAGAGGGAGAGATCTCTCTAACAGGGAAGGCAGAGGCTAAATTTACACATTTCCCCTTCAGGCTGCTTGGAAGGGAGAGAAATATATGATAAGTAAATGTGTGTTGGGTTTAGACTCTGTTGTGCCAGACCTTTTCTGTGCCTTATGAGCAGCCTTGACGTGTCTCAAAGTTTAACTCCTTCCCTCTGCCTATAATGGAGTGATGAGGGACCAGATTTCCTGGACTGTCCAGTGCTGCTCATGTATGGGCACATGTCTCTGGTTTACCTTAGCTTTAGTTAAGTTCATGGAGTTGCCTCTCTTGCTTTGCTCGTGAAAGAAAAACTACTCCCAGGGACCACTGAAGTTGGGGAGTTCTCTGGTCTGACTGCTTTGGTGTTGTACCTCTTTCTTAATGTCACTTCCGTGAGTGAAGCCTGGCATGGTAGAGCAGCCACAGCCCTGGAGCCAAGGGTTTCACTGATTCAGGAGAAACCCTCTTACCCCTTACACAAAGGTTTTGGAGGGTGGTTCTTGACAATTTCTGCTCCGTGCTTTTTGTTTGTGAAGCAGTCACAGAAAAGGGCTTCTGAAAATTTGGAGATCTGTGAGGGGAATACAAGGTACCAGAGAAGGCAGGGAAGCTCTTCAGGCAAGTGTTCTGGGAGGCTGGATTCAAGAAGCAAGTGCCTGAAGCCCAGAATTTCCAGCACTCAGAAGCCTCATCTACTGCAAAAGCTGGAGAAGGGAATGTCAAGTCATGCTAATAGAAGCATATTCAGTTCTTCCAGATTTCTCTCTAGCTGCTTGCCTGAATAAACACCCTCTGCATCAGTCACACCATTAGTTGTCTGATGCCTCTGAGCTATGCTAATCTTCCCCATGATGGTGTAAAACCGGAAATCAGTTCAAAGTCTTTATTGAATGACAACTACAGAACTGTCCCCTGCGAAGTGATGAGAGGACAGCTGGTCTACAGAGACACCACAGCATTTGTCACTTGGCTATGTGCAAGGTAGCCAGAGGGTGCCAAGTGCCTGCCATGTTTATCAGAAGTCCTTCGTAGTGGAGCTCAGGTTTTTTTCCAGCCCACTCTGTGCAAGGTGTGTCTGTACAACATGCCTGTTATTTAGAAACTTTAACAGAACTCGTGTTCAGTTGGCTCTTGGAAGGGAGAGATTAAAAGCAGGTCCTAAATGTGTCTGCTGTGGTCTGTGAGAACTGCGGTCTGTTGGATAGCGAAGTTATCTTCCTGGGTTCAGTTATAATGGAGCCTTAGGGCATCCTGAGGGGAATAAGCTCTTGTTACTCTGATGTAGAAGCATAATTTAAGGAGGCCCCTCTCAGGGTTCAAGGCCTCCTGGTGACCTACTTTACCATGAAGAGATGCTATCGTAACATGGACAAGCACGAGCTGCTCCAAGGCTATGACCAATTACACCAGGCTGTAGTTTTGACGTGTGTTCTGACAGATGGGCACACAGGTGAGCCAAGAAGAGGGCAAGAGGTCAGAGTAGCTAGAACACCTTCTCCTAGATCTTGAAGCCAAACATTGTCCTAATCAGCACCTTGTGGGAATAGCTTGCATATAGAAGAATGAAACAAACACAGGCTCATCAACCTGCTTGCTAGTATGCACCCAAGGGTTCTGGCCAATGTATTTCTGAAAGGTGTATTACCAGCAGGGCATTTCGTGTATCAGACAAATTGGTCTGTAGCTGTTCCTTGGTTATCATAAGATTTTTTGCAGGGTGTGTTTATCACGTTAACATAAATCATCCATCCATCGAGTGACAAAAATCCCTGCTACTTATTCCTGGAAACTTGCTTTCAAATTGTCAGAGTGTGAACACTCTGGTGGGCTAAGCAGCATGTCTGAAGTGCGTCGTGCTGGCTTGGTCCCTGCTTGGCACAGTATGTGCAGAAGATCCCGGATGGAGCCTCCGGCTGCAGGAGCAGTTGCTGGAAGTCTGTGTGCCTGCTGCTTGTGTCTTCTCAGCTCTGTGAAATTTCATGCTTTTAAGTGAATGATCTTTCTCAGTAATTGGTCCAGGGCCTTGGAAGAGAGAGGCGTGCAGCACCACATTCTGCTGTAGAGATGCTTGCAGGGGAGCAGAAAGCAATGTTGCTGGTATTTTGAGAGCAGTCCTTGAGGCCCATCGTTCCCAAGTACACTGTGACTGACTCTGTCACCAGGCAAAGCTCGTTCCTCATGGCTTTTTCAATTAGAGCTTTAAAAATTTTTGGAGTTACTGGTTGCGTGCAGGCTTGTGATGGTGGGATCTACTGTTAGTTTATCTTTGAGACAGGTGTGGGTCATCTGCTGGCCAGCAGAAATCCCCCATGTAGGTACTGTGTGACCAGCAAAGCCTTCTACAGCAGAACTTGCAGGGAGGTTATCAAGTATAACTGTACAAAGCACAGCTCTGCCAATATAGCAGGGTACATACAGGGAACGCTCCGGGGATGCTTTTGTACTTAACTGTTATGGAGTGAATCCATGAACTTCAGAGTGTAAATGCTGTGACCCAGAGCCCAGCTGGGTCAGTGGAACAAGTCCCTGTGGGTTGGAGGACTGTAGGCTGAGCCTTGTATTGCCATTTATTCTCTTTTCCAATTTATGATGTGAAAGAATTGTGGGTTTTTTTCCTGTCCTATCAGTTTTATTTTCATGTAGCTAGTTTTAATCCACAGTATTGTCTTATCCTATCACCTGTGATTCTCCACAATTATAAATTGGCAAGAGACTTGATTAAAGCTTAGCAATAGGTTAAAATGTTTTTTAGTAGTTTAGGAGTTCTTATGATAAGAACAAGAAGATTCCTAGAACCTAAGCATCTTGTCTTCATTTGTTTGGTTTTTTTCCTTAATAGCTGTCTCCAGTGATCTTTTTCAGGCAGTTCCCCTGGTGTGGAGGTAAGACTTACTGTTCTGAACTTTTCAGAATCACTTCTGCCCACTTGCTTCCCAAAGGTGTTCTGCACTTGGTACCACAGAGTAGCAGTGCCTGGTTGGAATAAACTGATGTGGCACATATGGAAGGATGGACAGGGGAAGAAGGGGAGGAGAATTGTATCTGAACTCCAAAGTCAGGGATTATCTTCTTTGTTATGACTGGTACCTTGCTTTTCTTTCTAGTTCATTACTTTATTACTTCTTTTCCCTGTGCGTTAGTTTTTGAAATACTACTAGAAAAGGAGAGGCATAGATGGAGTTTCCTCTGTTCTGAAGTCTTAACAGAGATAGATCATTAGCTTCTCTGTAACTAACTTATTGTCCTTAACTACTGGTCTTTGTTCCTGGGTTTTCCAGAAGATCTTGCTGACTTGCATCAAAACAGGAAGTCTGCAATGCTGTAAATAACTGGGTGGTTCAGTCTGATTTTTTTCCATCCAACACTTTACCAGACAGAGTTAAAATTCCTTTTTATTGGCATCAGTCATCCTGAGCTAGGGCTAGACTTTCTCTTGGCATGTAATAATCTATCAAGTTTCATTATGGAGAAATGTGGGATCTGAGGGAGAGTGGGATTGGTCCTGCCTTGTCCTTCTGTTGTATTTTGGCAATATTCCCTCCAAAGATACTGTATGTAAAGACATTGCAGAATGTCAGAGCATCCTTGGACTCAGCCGGAAGGTTGCTGTCTGTCTTAACCTGACAGTAGGAAAGGAAGTTTAGTTCAGCAGCCTCTGAGGAGCACACCAGATAGACACAGAGGATTTTGGTTTCCTGGTGAAGTTCTGCTGCTGAATTGATACAATCATACCAGTATAGCCGTGGAGCAACCTCCCTGCAGAGTAAGAGTGGGCATAATGTGATGCGACTACTTTTTCACCTGTAACTGCTCAGTTTAATTTGCTCTCATCTCCTGTATCTGTACTGAGATTTGAGTTATATCATAACTGTCCTTGCTTTGCTTAGCATCTAAAGGTAAGTTAACTGTACTCTGCAGAGAGGTTCCTGGGTGTAAAAAAGAACTTCATGAACTCCTGTTGGCAACTCAGGTATATATGGGTATCACTGTCCTGCTGTATTGTTTTAGTAGTTTAAGTAAAGCTTAAGCTGTGTAGCACATCTCTGGCTACAGATCTGCCTCACTCTTTGTCTATACTAGAAAGCTTTTCCTGTGCGAGCCGAACTAGGCTGTGAATTTAATCTGCTGTAGTTAAGGCATTTGAACCCTTGCAGAGGAAGTCCAGTCACTTTTGAATAGCTTGCTTTCCCCTTCCTTCCTTTTCCTTTCCTATGGGGTCTCCTATTTAGAAAGGAATTTTGTGAAGCCTTAAAGAATATTTGGGAAGGTGCAGACTTTCCTAGGTAGGCAAGGCTTCTCATTTCCTACTAGACTTCATTCTGAGGCTGTGAGCTCAAGGACACCTTTCTTTTGTCCAGCTGGAGTGGATGGTTTCTGCTTTTGTTTTGCCCCCTCTGGCCAGGAGCCATTTTATGATCTTTTGTCTGAAGCAAAAGTGACAAAGCTACCAAGAGACTTGCCCAGTTAACTAGCCTGACCCTGGTGTCTGCTCTCATTAGCACTGGAACCAGATATGCAAGTGCTGGTGGTGTCTGCACTGGCAAAGTTAGACATAATTGGGGGTGTGACTACAAAGCATTGTAGCTCTCCTGCAGGACTCCACTTTTCTTGGTTTTTTTGGGTTTTGTGGGTTTTCTTGGTTTTGTGGGTTTTTTTTTTTGTGTGTGTGTTTATTTGTTTTTTGTTTGTTTTGGGTTTGGTTTTTTTTGTTTGTTTGTTTTTTCCTTTCATCTCGGGAAATACTTTTTTGTAGTTCAGTCTACTGTGGAAGTTGTTCTTCAGCTGGCACAGTGGTCTGCCTGTGTTGTAAGCTGTTAACAGTGGGTGATTCATTCTTTGGGTGTGAGGGATGCTATGGCCACCAGGAGTTAAATTGACTTTCTGTGATCTTCTCACTTTGAACTGCATCATGAGAAATTCCCCCAAGATCAGTCCTTGCCTGGCTCATGGAAGTGCAGCAATTCTTTTTGCCCTGGAGTGTGGAATGCTGTCCTGATCATGGCCCTTAGACTTTTTAGTCCTCTGCATGTACGTCTGCAGAGTGCTGAGTATCACCCATGTTGAAGACAGGAGCAAATTGAGGCATTGAGATAAAATGACTTAATTCTGCTCCAGGGAACAAAACATGGTTTTCCAATAGCATCCTTGTTCCATGCTCAGTCACTTTCTATGGTAGCCAGAAATAAATCCATTTTTATACAGCTTTTTCTTCAGAACTGCACTGCATAAGCATTCTAGCAGGCGATCTAAGCTTTTGTTGTAGTGCTGCTTAGGAGGAGAAAGCATGGAGCTTCTGGCTGCAAAGCAACTTAGCAGGGTAAGGTCTTCAAGAATCAGTAATGAAATGCAGGGAGTCCCATTCCAAGGATCAGATCTTTTAGGTCTATGAGAAGAAAATAATACCCTCGGGTTCTTTCTTTGTTTTAATAAATAAATAAAACGATTTTATGGGTGTCTTGCAAACTCTGTGCTCAAAGTCAGAAGGTCAGACTAACACATATCCTCATAACTAGAAGTAAATTACACCTTGGACTGATTAATGGATGATAGCATTGTGTTTCATGAAGGCCGGATAGTTCTCTAGGCAAGATTCAGTACATGAAACAACTCTTAATCTCTATGGAAAAGTCATGGATGCGATGTACTTGACGTGAGGACTTGACAGGGAAAAAGAGTAATTTATAAGCTCTCAGAGTCCACTTTCCTCTCACCATGTCCATTGTGGAAAAATCAGAAGAGATACTCTTGAGATATATTTAGGATTAAAAGTGAAAAGCTTTAAATGGAAATGACTGCTGCAATTAAGTTATTCAGAATGTTTTCTGTCACTAATGAATTTGAATGTATGCTTCATTTAAAAAAAGAAAACTGGTACATATGAATTTAATTAGTGATAACATGGGATCAGATTTAGTTTTTGTCCTTGATGTTCTCATGTCACAATGAAGGACGCTTCCATGCAGACTGGGATGTTGTACTTGCTTCTTTACATTTGCATTAGGACACTAGGTCTTTATTTATGTACCATTTCAGAGCCCCCAGGATATTTAACCTTCTGTTTGAGTTAACAGTATTGATACTTCCTATTTCTGACACTTATGGTTCCTCCTTTGTCTCATTTTAGAGATACACTAACTGGCAACAAATACATTTATTGCTGCAGTGTGCTGCGATGCTCTAGTCTCACCTTTGAACAGTGACAAATGTATCCTGTATTAAAGAGCTTTATTTGAAAGCATACCTGGTGAAAATTGATGAGCTAACTCAAATAAGCATGACACTTTCTCATTCCTAAATGAGAAAATGAGGTTCCAAGTTCCTACAGCTGACTTCTTTGAAAACTTCTGGAAAAGGTGGAAAGAAAAAAGTAGTTTTCACTCTCCATGTTTCCAGACTTCCAGAAACATTACACCTCTGGATGATGCATGAGGGGAACAAGACTGATCATCTTTATGATGTAAGGAGACAGCATGTGTACGAACCATTCCTTCTGTCCTCTGTGTGTGTACATTGTTCTGCCAGAATTTAGGTGGCTAGGGAAGTTCCCCTTCCAGTACACAAGTGTTACTTTTAGTGGCAGTGCTGAGAATGATACTGAAATCACCCAAACAAAAGAAATGGGAGGAACAAGGGAATTTTACAATGTTTTTTAACAATGGCAGAAGTGGTAGGAATGTGTGATAGATTCAAGAGTTTTATACAGGAGAGCCAAGAAGCCTGGAAGGAGATTGTTAGGATAGCTAAATGGTAAACCCAGGGATGATAATTGCTGCTTCTATTTAAAAAAAAAGGTATTTCTTCCCCTTGTGGCAAGGTTTCTAGTGGCCAAAATTGATGGTTGTGTAGGAACAGCAGAGGAATTGCATCTGAAAGCACAAAAATCTGCTTCGTAGTGGTATTGGTAGCACGTCCTTGGCTGATACAGTTGAATGGAGTCCTCTGTTCAGGAAGGTGCCAGCATCACAGGGTAAAGTTGGACATGACCGATCATAAACTTGACGAGGGAGCAACAACTGACTGCCCAACACGTGTGTACACAGCTTGTGGAGGGATCTACTCAGTAATATTCTGCCAGGAGATGGCTGTAAGAGACAAATGCTTTTATTTTGTTTCTACATACCATGCCTGGTGTGTTTCCTGTCCCTTTTGTCTCTCCCCTGCTCCTACAGGGGAAATGTTTCTTTGGGGAGGGTTGAGCAGCAGAGCAAAGGCATGGTGCCCTTGCCTTACACAGAGTGTGAGCTGCAGGGCACTTGCTGAGCCTGCTGCCACGTGGCATTCAGTTTTAGGGATTGAGAGTCGACATAGAAGCTCGTTGCGAAAGCTTTAACTTTTCAGAAGCATCAACCCAGCAAAATGGGACTTGGTGAAAAAATGTGTAGTTCCTCTCTTCCTGTAGACAGTGGGACTTCAGCAGGGCTCTGCTCTTGGTTAGGCTGCGAGGGAGGGGAGGCTGCATCACGAGTCAGTGTCAGACGGAAACAAGTTTTCAGCCTTACCGACTCTGCACAAAAGAGCTGTCCAGGGGCAGTAAGCCAGGGATGTGGAAACTGGTGCTCTGGTGTCATCTTTCCTAGAAATTGCTGCAGAGTTCTCTGCTGGCGATAGCACTGATATTTAAACAAACTGTGTAAAAGGGAGTGTAGTTTTCTTGGTGTACTGCTATAGCCAAGGGAGCAAGGATTCTCAAACGGAGTCCTGGAATCTTACTAGGCATTGCGTAATTATCACTCCTTTTTCTTGTGCAGGAATAACTTAAAACCTGCTCTCCCAGGATCTGTGCTAGTCTCATGTGACTCTTCTGCATACTGACTGGGCAGTTGCATAAGGAGCTGCTGAGGTTGTCAGGGGATGTGCCAGGGTTCTGGGATTTGCTGAACTGTTCTTGGACTCATCGTGTCTTTTGATGAACCTGTTCATACATGCAGTTGAACTGTTGTGTCCGGGGGCAGGGGAGTGGGGTGGGGGGGGGAAGAAGGAGAAACAGAGGCTTTTGGAGGGGACTCTGCAGATTTAGACCAAACTCAGCAGCAACAGGCATCTAAACTCTCCTGCATGTAAGTTTAAGCCTCTGGTTCAGGACAGCAGCAGATGCAATGGGATTGTCCTGTTCTGCAAGTCTGGAACAGCTGGCAGTGGACCTGGAACACCACTATGAGAAAGTGGTTTTTTATGGTGTTGTAAGCAGCTTCCTTCTGTCTCTCTGTGGGGGCAGGGAAACAAGCAAGGCCAAGCTGTCAGCAGCTTGGCAGTCTGAGGTACTGAGGTGGCTCCAGGTCTCTTGTTGTTGGGACTGTTTTTCTGGAGACCGTGTGAGTTGATCAAGCACGTACCTTACCAATCTGGACACAATGCTGGTACCTGTGATAATCATGACCTTGAGGAAAAGAATATCCTGAATCTCCTGGGAGTTGTCAGGGGTGTTTCTGTCTCCCTGCCTTGTGCCAACAATCTTGGAAGCATTGCTGGTGTTCAGAACTTGCTGGAGCAGAAACACTGATGTTTGAGTATTATGCTGGATATACCAGAAAAAATACCTGGGTGCAAAGATCTAGTATTCAGCTACTGAGAAAACCTGGACCATATTCCTGCTGAATGATGGTGAAGACAGGATGTTTTGAGCATCAAGGAATCCCATTTCTCTGCTACTTCTGTGTTGTGCACAGCAGCACATGTTATGTCTTCTGCAGGAAGCTCCCACAGCTATTGTAGGATAGTGGAGAGCTGTCTGTGGAGGTTTGGGAGAGTGAGCATGTCAGTGTTGCAGCTGGGTGCCCTCATGCAGGAGTGGAGGTGTAGGAAGTGTTAAAAAGAGCGTGTTTGGAGTCTTGTATTTGGGCCCAGTACAGCCAGCCAGTGCCTTCTGTGGGCATCACTTGGGTGGGATCTTAGGAATAAGTAGAGTAAGATAAGATGTTCTTGTTGCTCTGCTCAGTAAATGCATGCTGCAGAAATTTGGCATAGGAAAAGAGCTGTAGTTGTTTTGTTTGGTGAAGGTGGTTTACTCTTGAGTATTTTTGAGTGAAGCTTGGTGTCTTTTACAGGCTGTGGGCTCTTCCTCCCTTGCTGTTGTGTATTAAGGCTAGGTATTAGTAATTATGCCAAGAATCACTGCCAGCCTCATGAATATCTGACTACAAATAGCTTTGTTGTTAGAAAGTAAGACCAATCGGAGCATGTCTTAAGGGAGCTGAGGCTCTCAGCAGGGTCCCTGGCCATGCTAACAAGTACTGGTTTAATGTGTGCAAAGCTCTTGCTGAGGGGCTGTGTGTGTGCAAGGGGGGAGGTGAGACTGAAGGATTTTCTGAGGTAGAAGGAAGAGTAGAAGAGAGAAGTATGTGGAACCAATGTACCCTGAATTATTTTGACACTTGTTCTTGCCTTTCAACATAGATATAACTGGACTTATAGCAATTTGTATTTGAGTGGTGGCACAGAGCAGAAGACTGAAGACTTTTAAATGCAGGGTTTAAAGACAGGGTTGCAGCAGTACCTACAGCTCCTGGTCGCAGATCAGAGCTCAGTTGCACTAAGAATAGAGGTTGCTACACCCTGTTTCATGGTACCTGTCTTGTAGTCTATTCTTTAAAGTATTTTATTGAAATAGCAGCCTGTGAAAATCCAGATGTCAGGGAAAATGGTCATCTTTCAGTAACTGCAATAAATAGTGCTGGGAAAGTTACAGAGAAAATTCAGGCCAGGACAGAAGTGAAGAGGACACAGCTTTTCTGCTGAGGAAGATACAAGTGTCTCAAAATGCTTGGCAGAGCCCCTCACTACAGGTAAATGATATGTATTCACTGGCCTGTCTTGTCTTGTAGTTTTGACAGTCTGCTTTCTTCTCTGGTGCCAGTATGTCTCAGCTTTTCTGTGCTACAGCCTGCATATGCACCTGTATGGCTGTTGTGCTCTCCAAGGTGCTCTGCAGACTTCTTTCCCCTCTTTGAAGGCCCAGCAACCTTAGCATGGTTTAGCTTCTCAGTCTCTAGTAGCTCTAAATACTGTCCCTCCCCTGAGGCCCTCTGTCCTCTTTATGTCCCTGCGTGTTTTGTTTCCCTTGCTGCCTTGTTCTTGTTGCCGCGCTTTTTTTTTTTTTTAACTTCTGCATTCATGTGTACAAGCCCCATTAAGCACTTCTGTACAAGCTGGGGGGAGCTGAGGCTGGGATTTGAAGCAAACTGGTGGCAGAACAAGGAACTGCTTTGGGTCGCTGATGCTCAGAAGGTGATAATATGGAGACTGTGCCAGAGTGGCCAGGGTGGTAGCACTGGATGTAGGACAGTGACAATTGCTTAATGCCTCTTTAGGTATCTGGAACTCAATATGGTGCTGGGTGGAGAGTCGATGGTTGGTTCTGTGGAGTTACCCAGGAGTCACTGGGCGAAGCAAATGAACTTGGAAGCCATGTTTTGAATTTGTTGAGAGCAGTGTGGGGCAGCATAACTGAAGTGCAGGGAGGCACATCTGTATTCCTATCAAACAGCTGCTAGGGGATGGCCACTATGGTTTTTTTTTTTCCATTCTCTAATTTGTGGAAAGGGGAAATAAGACCTCTGGGCTCTTAATACACTCAGGGACGCTCTGGTTGCTTTCACGATTATGCTGGTTTTTGGAAGAAAAGGAGAGGGGGTATTTTGCCCTAAGCATAAATTATGCCTAAAGGATATTTCCCCCGCCCCCCAAATTGGAGAAAACAGAAGAATTTTCAGCCTCAGTAAAGAGGCATTTATGTGCTGAATAGGATCTCACTCCTAAGATTGGAAAGACTAATGGCCCCGAACACAGTAAAATTAAGTTAATTTTGTAGCCGTGTGTGTGGAGGGCCGTGCCGCAGCGTGCGCCGTGCGAGGGACATGCTCCGGCGCAGGTAAGTGCTGTGCAAACCCTTCGTCTGCCTCCTTCGCCTCCCGGGGCAGTGCCAAGCCGGGTTCCTCCCTCAGCTCTCCACCAAACCACACTCGGCTCCTTCCAGCAGCGTCTTGGCTCCTCGGTTTATCTGCCCTGCCAGCCTGGCATTCGGCTGGCTTCTCCTTATCTGCTTAGCCTCCCTGTCCCCTTTGTGCTTGCTTCCTCCTGGCGATGGCTGGGGAAAAAGGCTGGCTCTCCCCTTCCCCCGTTTCCTGGCTGCCGAGGCTTTCCCAGCCCTCTCCCCTGTCTCCTGCTGCTTCTCGGCTCTTTGTGTGAGCTCTGCTCCTGATGCTCACCACGTGGTGGTTGCGTTTGAGAGCCTGTAGGGCCCTGCGCCTGCAAACTTCTGTCCTCTTTGTTAAACAGGGTGGGGAAGGAGATCGTGCCGGTTTGCTTTTCCCTGAAGCGTCAGAGCAGAAAGCCACGAGCTTTTCTGCAGGCTGCCCCTAGTGCTGTGGGCCTCTTCTCCGTGTTCACCTCCGGGCTTGTGTCCCGATTGATTTCTTTGTAAATATGCTGTGGTATGCAAATGCTGGCACTGCAGAAGGAGCGTCTGTAATCCTAAAGCAGAGGCAGCTCAGGAAAATCCTACGTCTTCAGAGAGCTCTGCCCCTGTTTGGTTCCTCTGGGCTGCAAGTGTACTTGCTGCTACTTATTGCCCAGAGCCTGTGTCTCCCGGGCTTGGTTCGCTGTTACTTGGCACCTTTTAGCATCAGGTACGTTCAGCGTGAAGTGGGAATCTGCAGAGCGAGTGCAAGGCAGTGCTTGGTGTGCAGCAGTGATGAATTGTTTAGCCTCTCCTGTTATCATACTGTGTTCTTGCTCTGATTATTAATGTAGATGCAAGACAAACTAGTTCTGAGATTCTTTGAAGGCAGGAGGACAGAAACCAGGTAAATTATTGTGGATAATCTTCTACTAAAAGTTGAATGTTAAAATGAGAATGTTAAGATTTGCCATGATTGTTAGCTACATTTTAAATATAGTCCCTACTGCGCCTCTGAGTTTGGCAGAAATGGAGAAAAAACAAACTAACTTGTGAAATCTGTTGGAAAATTGTTATCCAGGAGCCGCCTGCATTTCAAGGGCATGTTAAATCTGACTCTGTGTTTTTGGGTATGAATATTATCCTTACAGCACCCTGTGGAGCTGGGCCCCGTGCAGACAGAAGGAGAGGGACTGTCTGTACCTTGGGGAGCTTGTGGGCTAATGAATGCACCAGTCATCTCCAAGGAGAGCTGGAAGCAGACTGAGTTTTCAAGATCTGATTTGAAATATCACAAATGTGTTTATTTGTGGGTCCCTATTTAATTTCAGCATTTCTGAGAGCAGGGTGGTAAGGGAGGATGACCCACAGTTAGGGCTCTTACATGGGGTCGGGAAAACCTCACTCAGCCTCTGTGAGCCTGGCAGTCAGAGCTTTGCGTGTGTGTGTGTTGATAAAAGCTCTCATCTGCTGGTAGGGGTGCTGTGAGGATAAGGACCTGGAAGACTGTCATGGATGGGGTGAGAGGAGGATATGCAACTGTCACAGACGTTTACAAGTCGGATTTGTGTGGGTTAAACTGGGCATGCTCGCAGCCTGTTGATTGCAGTTGCACACCACATTGTGCATGACTCAGTGCTGGGTGGGATTTGATATATAAGCTTCTTGTACGCTTGCATTGGCCTGAGGACAGGTATCTGTTTCTGGAGGCGGCTGTGTCAGGAGAGGAGGCTGTGTCCCCTTTTCGGAGGCTGTGATCTCCACAGCTCTGCCAGCCACGCCACCTCTGTAAAACCAGCTTTGGGTAGAAATGCATTAGTTTAGGTGACTTCATCACAGAGGTGAGGTCTCTCCTGGGCATGTTGGCAGGACCTGATTCTGCTGCTCTTGGAGGGCACTGCCTCCGTTACGGAGGTGCCATGGTGGTGCCTTCCTTGGATGTCCAGCCTATTCAAAGCACTCAGCTGAGTTTGGAGGATGTGTTTGCTGCTGTTGTATGATGGACTCTTCTCCTTGTGGCCTTGAAAGTTGTTGGTGTTTGACCCAGGGTTTAAAGAGTAATAATATGAAAAACCTTTACTGTCTTTGAGAGCTGACTGTGCTTGATTGATTCATTTGACTGTGTAAAATTATTTGGAACTGCAAGACTAGAGTAAAATGGAATTTCTCTCTCAGTTGTCCTTTTGGGTGGACTCTTGTCTAGATGGGGACGTGTGTCCTGTCTGCATGGCCTTCACTTGTTACTGTCTTGCCAAGCAGTAACAAGTTTGCCCAGCAGCCTTAATTCATGAGCCATTGAGCATAGCGGATTGTTACTTTTTTTAAATTTCTTCTCATTTGCTGAGATGTGGGGTGAGGAGGAGAGGTGCTCACATCCCATGCTCTTTGGAGACTGGGTTCTAGTTAGCCAGAACTGTTCCTGACTGTCATCTTGGCAAGGTTTTTAAAAGTGTGGTGGAAAAAATAAACTAGTTACTTTGTTCACCAAGAATCTACATTTTATGTCACTGATGCTTTCTAGGCACTTGTTACTTCCACTAATCGGTTTAAGCCATCTCAAAAGAAGGCTGTCATGTGAACTTCTGATGGGTGGGAAGAGAAGAGGTATTGCTAAAAATACCAAAAAAGTAATTTCTGCTTAGTGAACACTTGAGACTGACTTTTAAAATTTCTTGCTGTGGGCAATAGAAACAGGCCAGCTGGTCCTTAATGTGTGGGAAAGATGAGTAAAATGCTGCCTGTTTGGGTTGCCAGGGAATGGAAAAGGGTGGCTTGAGCTGAGGAGTGGGGACTACTTGGATGAGTGGTCTAGGCAACATTGCTGTTTAACAGGAAAGGGAATAGGGGGAGATGCAAGGTCTGAGAAACCCTTTTGTTGGCTTCTTGCTTCTTGTGTCACTTTTCCCAGGGGAAGAAGCCTTAGGAAGCCCGGGCTGTCCTGCACCTGTGGGTTGGAGAGGAGTCACTCTGCACTTGTCACTGTCCAAATAAAGCAACACTTGTGTATTCCCCATTTCAAATTATGTACCTTGTTATTTTTGTTTCTCACCTTACTTTTACTACTAGCAGCTGGATTGTCCTTTTGTCAGTAGAAGAGACAGTATGTGAATGTGAGGACCCCGCAGCAGGGGGGGAGGGAGTGTGGGCATCTGCTGAATGGAGGGAATGGGCAATGCGTTCAGTCTTGTGACAGGTGGTGCTTGTTATGTGCTAACTAATATTGAGGGGGAAGGTAGGGTGGAACAACTTGTAACTGTATATGTACAGTAGTGGTCTCTAAACTGCCCTTAACTGTTTGTACAGCAGTGGTCTTTAAATTTGGTATTGCCTTTCCCGATAAAGATCTTGGTAGACAGTATTTTTTCCATCAACTCAATGGTAATAATGAAAAGGCAAGTGTATTGTTAAAAGCTGTTATGAAAGCATCTGAGAACAAAACTTCACCTTATTATGGCATGTTTTATAAATCCTGTGTTGTACCCGCTCTTTGAACACTGTGTACAGTTCTGGTGGTGCCCCATTCCCATCCCTCCCCCATGCATACGTGCTCCTCAGAGCTGTAAGATAACTGAAGTACAGGAATTATTCTTGTTTCCCATCTCTGTACAAGGGAGAAGCAGGAAGGCCTGGACTGTCTAGCTTGGAAAGCAGATGACTGAGAATAGTGTAGTAGAAGATCTGTAAAACATCAAGAGACACGGAGGAGGTGAGCAGGGCGCAGTTATTCCTGCTTCTCGTAAAGCAGGAAATGGGGCCACCAAATGAAATGACTGGGTAGCAGCTTCAGAGTAGAGAAGGGAGTGTGTGCATGGGCTTTCTTTGTTCTCCTTCAGACAACAAACATATAATTAAATTGAAGCACTCTGCCACAGGATGTTGTAGATGCCAAAATTACAAATGGGTTCAAAAAGGATTAGTCTATTTGATGGATTTTTTTTTAAATTCCCTCCTCCCATGAAGGGCCATTAAATCCAGTGATGCAGATACAGTACCAGGCTCAGGAAGTCTCTCTGCTGGTCCTGGTCTTGTTATTCCTAAGTGCTGCCTGTGAATAATGGGCAAGACTGGCCCAAGCAGCTGCTCTTGTTCTTAAGGGAACACAACAGAGGACCCTGTTCAGTGGGTGGGAAGAGCTGAGGGCTGGCTTAGTAAAGAAATGGGAGGCTGTATGAATGTGGAGCTGTGCATGTAGGGGTTGCTGATTGTCAAAGATCAGGGGAGGCAGCAGAATCAACATCTATGATGGAAAGTGAGGATGTGTTTGCCTTATCTTTGCTTCCTCATCAGTAGGTTGTTTGGCTTCAAATAGATTTAGCAGTGTCTAGATATTTGTCAGCAGCACGAGACCTAGCACTTGAGGAAACTGCTGTGTTATTGTTGTTCCTTTTCTGTATATTGAATTCCATATGCGGATCCTAACTTGTGTGCATGTAGGTATGCCTGTGCAACTTTTTGGTCACCTGAATGAAAGTGGAAGGGAAAAAAGGAAGTTAAGAAGTGTTTTTTTGTTGGGTCAGTGTTCAGGGAGAACAGAAACCAGCAGTAGATTGTTTATTATACCTTGGTTTTTAGATCTGATTCTGTGCATACATTTACCTGTTTTTAACAAACTTTAAAATAGTTCACTGTGTGGCTCTGTGGAGGTGCTTCATTGGTATTTTTGTTTGTAGGGGTGTGAGTGTGCAGGGATTCCCAAGGTTACTGGCAGGATATGGTGGGTCTGTGTGGCAGCTGTGGGCTGTGGGGTGGTAGCCATAGGATGTATGGGGCCTGTGTGTGCTGCTTGCTTTTGTTGGTACTGACTGGTGGGGTGGGATGGGTCCAGTCCTATCTCAGTCCTGGTGGAGCTTTGGAGCTGCTCTGGCACTGAACTGCATTCTGGGGAGGCAGGGATGTGGAGCAGGGAGAAGTGTGCTCGGGAGGGCAGGTGAGCCTTGTGGGTTCAACGTGATGTGTGCGCTGCAGGCTTTGGCTTTGTTCTTGTTGCTGCTTTCTGGGTGTGCATTCAGGATTGCTGTGGTATAGTTACCAGCTGTCCTCCTTAAAAAAAAAGTGACTGGTGTTTTAAAAAGGCTTGCCAAGAGATCTCTGATAAAATCTTGATCAAATGTGCATTTTGTCCTCTTAATTTTATACTTAACTCTCCTTTTAAACAAACTCCAACCCTTTCACATTTCAGTACAAAACCCCAGCCATGTCTAGACAAAAGCCCATTGTGATTAGCAGAGGTGTGCTGCTCAATGCTGAGTGAGTGCAGGGGTATATTCCATGTTCCTGATGGGGTAATGTGCTTCCTGCTTGTGTATGGATTGCAGGGCTTGTGTGTGCAGAACTTGCTGAAGAGCTCGGGTTGGAATTGTATGGGTGTAGAAAATTTTACACACTTAAAGTGTATATTGAAAGGCTGTTTGCTTGTATAGTTATTCAGACCTCATCTATGGCTGCACATTGGTGCCACCTGCTTGCAGGAGAGAATGAGCGGACTCTTATTATTCAAGAAAAAAAACCAAAAGGCGAGGCCTCAACATCTGTTCTGGCTTTATTGTTCGGTCTGGCCTGGGCTGTGGGCAGAATGTAGGCCACAGCTTTTGCGTTACTCCTAGCTCTTAAACTGGAAAGGCATCTTGGATCAGATGTATTCTTAAAAGGTTTAGAAATAAAAATACAAAGATGCGAAGTTCAAACTTAGGATGGGTTGTACTTGATTACTTTAAAGAAAAGGATACTATTGCTATCTATGCTTTTTCTCCTTTTCTCTTTCAGTTCTTCTAATGGTAATAATTTTTATCACTGCAAAGTGACCTTTGTAATCATTGCTGGATGATTAATCTTTAACTGGGTAATTTTTAAAGCAATATTTTGCACACAGTTGTAATGTGTGATACTGTGGGGTTTTGTAGCACAGCAGCAGTCATTTTGAGGCAGTTGGGCCCTTCACCCCTTGTTTCCAGTGCTGCTGCTCTGTGTAGAAACCCAAATAGTTGCTTTTGTTTCCCTAGGCAGATACTGAAATGCCCTCAGAACTTTATTTGCATATAGATTATAGCGCCAGCCGGGTGTAGTCATGTATAGGAAGAGCTAACTGCTGCTTCATTTATAACTTTTTAATTAAAAAATGTTTCTCAGTTTTCAGGATTCCAGTTCTGTTTCATTTAATGCTGCTATAGTGTGTACAGTGATGGTATTTCTGTGAGGTACCAGCTGCTATGACTAGGCAGTCCTTGGAAACTACGAATGAAAGGGGATCACAAGCATTAGCTGCTGACTCAGGGAGAAGTCACACGCAGAAGGAAGTGGCGATGAGCAGCAAAGTTCTTCAAATGTCTTTGAATTGCTGCTTGGGACACCACTGTTAGTAGTGGGGAGGGAAGGTGGAAAAAGCTTTTCTTCTGACTCTGAATTTTGTTTGAATTCTCTTGTGTCACATAGGTGTTGTGCTATTGTATCACAGCTGTGCATTTACAATTACGCTGTGAGCCTGAGTCATACTAATGAACCCATAAGAGAGAGGTTTTTTGTACAACGGGAGCCCGTGCCTCCATTGTCTTATTTTGTTTAACAGCCATCATGGGTACTGTAAACAGGGGATTTTACACTATGCAATAAATTTAAGTTCTGCTTTGGTAAAGAAAATGCAGGGTTGGGAATGGACGCACTTGTTTAATCTCATTTCACTAGAAGTAAGTACATTAGACTTGATCCAAAACTGCTTTAAGAAGCATTCAGCATTTAAATTATTATATGGCAGCTCCAGCTCTTCCAAACAATAAAAGCATTTATTCACCTTTGGATATTATACAATGCATGTTTTATATATAATACTCAGGGTTGCATATTAAAAGGAAGAGATGTTTCTTACACTTTCTTTTTAAATCTGCAACGTGTGATTTAAAAATGAATTAGTACCAGTTGGGGGGGGGCGGTCAGTAAGTGCTGTTAGTAAAGCAGTAGCTTGTGTAGGTGGGACTCTTGCCATCCTTACCTTATCCTTGGGTATTTCAGTTGTTGTATAAACTTTAGTAACTCCATGAAAGGCACTGTTCAAATCTGGAGATATTTTCTTACCTGTTGTTTTGCAAAAGATCAGTACCTGAAGAATTCCCTGAAGTTCCATGGTAAGTGCTTTTACACTTTGATTTAAGGCTTATGTTTACTTTGCAGAGAAGGTACAGAAGTGTGTATTTGTAACAAGCATCTGATCGTGGACCTACTTTCCTGAGTTACCTTTTGCAGATTGTAAGTAACAGAAGGAGCTGGCTAGAGCAGGGTCCTACTCTTCATGGTGTGTGTTGCAGTGCTCTCACATAGTCATGTGTTAGTGTGCTTTGCTTTGAAATCCAGAGGATTTCAATAGCTCTGAGATGCCTTGTGTGAACAGCAACAGGAAAAACATCAGAGACTACTGAAAGGGTTATGGAGAAGGAAAAATGCTGGAGGCATCCTGCCCAAGCCTCAATTCGACTTGAGCAGGATGGAACTGGAAGCAAAATGTGTCTTGACATCTGCAGGAGGTGAGGATCATTTCTCCAAGGGGTCAGTACAGGTGTCAAAAGGAAATGTAAAGTGCTTGAATGGCTCACAGCTGTGGCTGGATCGTGCAGCATCCTTGGAGAGAGCTGTGAGACGAAGCAGGTCCCTCAAAGTGCAGGAACTCAAGTGGGAGCTGGCATTGCTGCCTTGCACAGAAGCAAAATAACAGATGACAGTGATTGGTGGCTCTTTGAGAGGCCTCTGCTCCCACTGAGTTTATTCTGGCATGTTTCTTCTCTAACTTGGAGAAGAAAAATAAAACGTGATGTGTCAGGCTGGAGCTGCACAGTGCTGGGCTCCCGCTTGCAGGCAGGGTTTTGCCTTCCTGCGCTCTCCTCATGTGTGGATGGTGTCCATTCCACCCGTGGTCCTTGAAACAGTTTAAACTGGTGCTGTGGTTGAGGGATGTGTTCTGGCTGTCCCTGCTTCCTTATTCTTCTTCCTTGTCTCTAAGGATATGTGGGTAGAAGATTAGGAACTGCTATTGAGTTAAAGCTAACAGCTTTTTTGTTGGATTACTTTTATTTTTTTTAAAGCTCAGGTGGATCTCCTGCTTTGGTTTGTCAAGTACTGGTGGAAGGGGAAACAACTTCCATGCTCTCTTTTGCAGGGGTGCTGTTGAACCATCGTATTTCCTTCTGTATTGATGCCAGTTATTCTTGGCTAACTTGAACCTAGGGCGGGATAAGAAGGACAGGGAAGGTACTTTCTGACCTGTAGAGGGAACTTGATGTGTGTACACTGGTACAGTGACCTTTGGTAGTTCCTGTTTGGAGAACATCCCCGTTTCCCTTTCCCTGTCAGGTGTCCTGACTTGACAGCTCGTGGGGAGAGCCTTAGCTGCTGTGGATCGAGGTTTCGCGTCTTGCAGTGTGCTGCTCTTGCATGTGCCAGGCCTGTGCATTAGCTCAGGGAACCCCCAGGGATGGAGAGCCTCGGTCGTGTTGTTTCTCTCCTGTGCAAATCAAGGTGTTTCTGCACACTGGTTCAGAGATGTGTCCTCACAGCTCCAAGGGGGGGAAAACCCAAAAGCCCCCACAACTTTTTAGAATAGTATTGATATAAATGTGTTCTGCCCTGCTTCATCTTGTCCCTTGCACAGTAGAACTTTTTGGGCTTGTACAATAAACCACATCTGTAAAATGGGACAAACTTTAAAAACAACATTTTCCTCACAAAGTGAATTTTAAGCTGGATTGGTTTTCTCCTGTGTTTTAACATACAGTCTGTAGAGTAGGGGTATGTTCTAGGGGTAAGAAAAAAAAGAGGGATGGGAACTGCTGTGGAAAAAGCAACATGATACTGTGCCTGGTTGGGGCTGCACTTCTCTGCCTGGGTAAAGGCAATGGAAGTTTGCATTCCCTGTGAATTCTGATAGTGGAACAAAATTTAGGGGGTGCTGCTTGTAGTAGAAGGTCTTCCTCTTGGAGGAAGCAACCATGACTCCTGACAGACTTGGGACGAATGGCAAAGCTAACAGTGGAAAGTGGTTACAGAGTGTTTGTTCCCACCACAACTGTGATACGGAACTAATGGCTGTGGCAGAGACTTTACAAATATCTGGTGGGTAGCTAAATGAAAGTGCAGGATTACCTGAAATGTCAGATCTTCTTGTCTGCCAGTATACAGCTTCTCTAAACACAGGTTGCACTGGTTTAACTGCAGTTGCTTAAACAAGCAAACTCCCATTGATCCTAAATTGATCTGTTCTCCTAAAAAAAGAGTAACCCTTGCCCTTCTTATGTGGCTATTTTTACATAAAATGTACAACAGATTAAATTGAATTATCTTTATAGCTTTGTATAACCTACATATAGGTTATATATGAAGTGCAGAGTGTTAGAATTCATCCTGGTATTCCTTGTCCAGAAGCATGGGACAGTGTTGGTGAGCACAGCAGCTGTGCTTGGAATGGTGCTGTAAAGGGATGTAACAGCCACTCTGCTCTGAGGCCCCTCTTCTGCTCTCGTGGCTGGTGCTCTGACACAATCATTTCATTTCAATGTGCTTCCAAATTCTGAGCAAGCTCTTAAGCTTTTCCTTGGTACATCATGCAGTAAGAATACTTATGCTGTGTGTATTTATGGTGGGGTCAGCGCTGCACTTGCAAGAGTGCCTGTCATGTCTGCCTTACATATGAGGGCCAATAAATATGGGGGCTGTGGGCTTGAGAAGGGGTGTTGGGGAGAATGTGGTGCTGGAAGGTGAAGGACCTGGCAAGCATCTCAGAATGTAGGGAGTCTCAGCCTTTATGGACTTTTTGAGGAACACCCCACTCCCATCCTTCTATGTGTCTTGGCCTTTAGGTGCTTCTGCCCTTTGCAGGAAAGTGTGAGTTTCAACATAACCATACTGTGTGCCTTGGACTGGCCTCTACAGCTGTCAAGGAAAGAGGCCTGAGGATGGATAGGTGTGGGCTTGGGTGGAGAGGTGGAGCAGGGGGAAAAGTTGTGGGAATACTGGAGGTGCTGCTTCACACCCATTCATGAGCCCAGTGAAACTTGGTTGGTTGTTGCTACAGAGGAAGACACTGGGCTGTGGGAACTGGGCAAAAGGGTGTCCTGAGGGTGGCATAAAGCCCAGCATCTGGAGGCTCCTCTGTGTTTGAGGCCCAGGGAAGGGATGTATGGCTGGAAGGAAGTAGCTCCTAACCCAAGGCATTTCCTTTGCAAAGGGAGTTCCTGGGTGCCTGTTGTGGAGCTGCAATGGAGAGCGAGGAACACATTTCACCAACCCTGCTTCTGGGTGCCATGAGGTTTTGCACTACCTCCCTGCACTGGTTGTCACCTCCTCAGGCTGGCTCAGGTCACAGCCTGGAAGGCTCTGGGGCTCCCTCTGCAATGCCCCAAAGCCTAACTTGGGGTTTTAACTGTGGAAGGTGAAACTTCAGCCCTCTCACTGTGGGTGAGCTGAGCTAGCGGTGCTCTGCTCCTGACAGGGGCGGCTGGGCTGGGACATGCGCCTGATGTGTCCCAGAGCAGAGGAAGTTCAGACTGCTAAACCAGGAGAAAACTTTGTCGTTTTCCTGATTTAGGTGGGTTTTTCCAGTTCAGCGAGTGAGACTGTGTTAAAGGCAGGCTGACAGTGCCTGGTGTTACACCTCACTGGCAGTGTTTGGCCATCAGGCTCCTGAGTTGCAGTGGGTACTGGGGATGTGTCGGGTTTTGGGTGGAAGTGTTTAAATTCCTGGAGACCTGACTGGTGGTTTCTGTTTTTTGAGTATTTTTATGGGATGAGAATGTGCTTCCCCGTGTGGGTAAAGTGGGGAGAGAGAGATATTTTACTTTTCTGTGCTTTGAACCCCATGCTAGACTTTCGTAGAACAGGCCATCCTGGATGAGGAGAGTGAAGAGAAAAATTTGATAACAGGGAGGCTTAGAGGGTTGACTCTTTGCTTTCCAGCTTAGACTTGAAATGAAGAAGAAGGTAAAATTTAATGCCAAATGTTTCAGGACTTGCAATTTTAATTTCAGACACTCTTTGTGTTCTGTGTACAGACCTGGTCTTCACATCCCGTCTCTTGCCAACAGAGGCTGTTGTCTCTTCTCACTTCTTTTTTTTTTGCCTGGTGTAGAAAGTAATGAATGTGCAGAGTGTGCAAAATACCTTGTATGCGCAGTTGCTAGCCTTACTAAAAAAAATCAAAAAACCTTCCCAAAAACGGAGTGTAAGATAATGGTGTCTATCATGAAAAAGCCTTTTAGTTCAGTGTAAATATGTTGCCAACTGGTGGTTATTTTTAATGCATGCTATTTGTGCTCTAAATTTAATGTTAAAATATTTTTGTCATCTAAACCCTGACTGTTCTTAGCTGAGCAGATTTCAGGCTAAAAACAGTGGTGAAACTGAGTGTTCATAGGACTGTAATGTAATTTTGTGTTACTAGATCTTTTCTGACCTGTTTTAATGCATCCTGAAGTGGTGGTTATATGTCTAATTGCACAGCGCAGAGAAAATAGCATTGTGTTGAAATACTGCGTAAAACTTGAGCATTATGTGACATTTTGTAGTGGAAATAGTACTGTAGGTACTCATTCATAACAAGATTTGCAAGTTTCTCTCTGCCAGGGCAGGTGGTTGGGCCGGCTGTGTGTGTGCTGTCTCAAAGGAGGGAGTTTCTTTTTTCTCCTCTTCTTGTCCTCTTCCTCCTCCTCCTCTTTTGACTGCTTGTGACCGAACATCAGCGGAATTGGCAAGAGCTTGCTCTTGAAACATACCTTAGTTTGAAGTTGCTTTTTCTAACTGTGCAGCTGTGGATCTTCACTTGAGACTTTCAGAGCTCTCCTGCCAGCCAGGTGTTAAGCTGGTTAAAAACAGACTTGTTGTCTGAGCGTGGGTGTGTGTCTCAGCGTGGGTGTGAATGCATTTGGATTTCTCTGGAGCAGTTGAGACTAGGATCTGATTGTGACCTGGGGGACCCAGTGTCCCCTGGGTGGGCATTCCTGATTGTATGGGGGATGGGGGCACAGAAGGGCTGCTGGAATGATGCAGGAGGTGCTCAGAGGTGTAATGTGGGAGGTTTTATGCATATGCCTACCCCGAAGTGTTAAATCTGTCTGCACACTACAGTCTCATGATGTCCAGGGCCTTGAGCCTAGCTCCTCCCTTTTTCATTTAATGATGACTGGAAGAAAAATAATCAAGTGTGCTGGAAGAGAAACATTAATTAACTTTTAATTTAGATCTAACGTATGCTGCTTAGTGTACTGCATGAGAGTGTGCGGTATCTGTCATGTTATATAGAGGGTGATGCATTGAAGAAACAAGGAAAAAGCCTCAGGTCGGAATGGGAAGATGGGGTTTTAACTCTGTGGATGGGTTTTATATCTTGATTAAAAGCTGCAGATGTGTGATAAGTCGCTTTTGTATCCATTTTGCATCTGAAATTACTTTCTCTGTAACTTGGTTTGTATCTGTTTTCTCTTAAGCCAA
Source organism: Dicrurus megarhynchus (assembly GCA_013399195.1). Lineage (NCBI taxonomy): Eukaryota > Metazoa > Chordata > Aves > Passeriformes > Dicruridae > Dicrurus > Dicrurus megarhynchus. Next base: position 93,688 of record VXAD01003950.1, on the reverse strand, counting down.
ACTTGCAAGGCGAAGTCAGGAGAGAGAGAATCTCGGCATGCTGGTCTGGTCACCTAACCAGAATCTGTCTGAAGCAAAATGTAAGTCTGTTCAACTACTTTTATTCCCTTCTTTCCTTCCATGTATCACTTCAAGAATGCAAAGGTGCCACTTTTGGTAGAGAGGTTATGTCTGTGACCTTTTCATTATGAACTGAAATTAATGTTAAAAAAGAAAGCTTACAAAGCAATCCCCCAGATGATCATTGTTCTCCACTGGGCAGCTGCTCAGTGTCAAATCCACAGGCACAGGGAAAGCAAGAGAAATGTGAGACACATTATTCCTAGATACTAATTCCTTAAGATACTCATCTGCAGGCCTACACAATCTGCTTTTTTTGCTGTTGGTGCTGTAGAAGACAACAGAAATAACTGGGGAGAGCAAAATGAAAAGTATTGGGGGGGTGGGAGGCCTGCGAAATATTTGGTAATTAGCAGTACCTTTTCCTCCACGAAGACAAATCCACATCTGGAGCCCATGGAGGTTTTAAATGCCAGAACAATTGCAGTGCCTTGGAATTCCACGGGAGGGCAATTAACAGCACTCTGTGTGTGTCTGGGAACAAGTCTCAGTGCTGCTGCCAGATGGCAGAACTAGTATTTGAAAGGCTTGTCTAGCTACAGTTCTCCTCATGAATAAGTAGGACTCCGTGATTAAAGGGCTGCTTTTTGAATGCAGTAACTAAACCTAAGTGCTTTTGGGGGAGGGAGCTGAAAAGAGCTAATTTTGACTTTGTGCTTATACCTTGTTTTTTTTTTATCCTTTCTGATGCTGGGACCGAGAATGAGAATCATGCATTCCTGTTCCTCTGCAGTTTTTGTGCAGTAAAAGATTTTACTAAGTAAATCCCCTAGACCCAAGGGCTAGGATGCATCATAAGGCACATGTGAAGATGTAGTGGCATTTGCAAATTAAGGCAGCAGAGATTGTGCACAAACCGGCTCTGTCATGAAAGGCCTGTGCTCTGCCCTGGGGCATTTGTTCCATGGAACAAGTTGCCCCTTAAATTACAGAAGGATGATGGTACTGTGATCTGCAGATAAAAAGGACTTTGTAAGGATCATGTTTGCCTTCTCTCCTAGTCTGCTCCCTGCTGACTATTGGATGCTGAAATAAATAAGACTGATGAGGAGAGGAATGTATTTGACAGTTACCTACAGCTAGAAACCTCTTAAAAGGTATAACAGCAAGAAATAGTTGCCACCACCAAGAGGAATGACTGTTCATGGGTTGTCTGTGACACAGGATTCCTGTAGCTGCCTCTCAAGTCTGAATGTCTTTTGAATCTCAGCTCAGCTTTGGAACCTTTAACTCCTGCCTGATAGGAAACAGATTTCTTGAAGAGGAAAGAGAATGGAGGAGGGAAAAGTAGAGAAGATATGGTGGAATTAAGTAAAATAATCCATAACTGAGTATTCTGTGGTAATCGGCACAAAAATATAGAGCATAGAGAGGATATAATACCGGCTAAGAAAATGTCATGAACATAAGAGGTAATTTAAAAAGTAATCTGTTAGTACAGTAAAATTGGGGAAAACAACATGAATACAGGAGGGGAGGGCAAGAAGGAATTTCTCAAAATATTGAAAATTTTAGTAGGAGTATAAACTCATCAGTGAGTTCACCTTCCAAAAGAGGTACAGCAAAAAAAATGGTGAAATTTCATATGGAGTTCGGGGAAGTGAAGTATGAGGCTGTTGCACCATAAATGGCACAAAAAATACCTCCCAGGTGCCTAATTGATGCAGAGGGATGGAGTTAGGAAATTAAGCATCTAGTAGTAGTAGTAAAAATCCAAAGGAGTGTTGTGAGAGTTGGCTGAGGGGACCTTGGGGTGGCAGATGGGGAGAGGGCAGCTGTGCAGGGAATGAAAGAACAAACAGAGTGGGGGGCTGGTTGGTCATAGCTTTGTTTTGTGTCAATCTGAGCTGATCCTTTTGAACGGAATCAGATATTCTTGTCTCTATTAGGCATTTCTTAAAAATGAACTGTAAAAAAAAAATCCTGCTGAAGGTTAGGTGCTTTTGATTTTTTGAGACTAAAAATGGATTGATTGGTAGAAATAAGTTTATTCCTCTAATGTATTCAAGAGAGCTGTTAGGCACTGATTGCATGAGAGCATGATTCAGTCCCCCTTCCTTGCAAAAGATGGGAACTTCCTCCAAAACACCAGTGCTCTGCAGTGGCTGTAGAGCACTTAATAAATGTATCACAAGCAGAGTTCCCTAATCTGCTTTATGGTTTATGATGAAAGAACATCAGGGGACAGGAGGTCTCTCCAGTGACTCTCAACTTCACTGACAAGTCTTGGCATCGCTGATAGTGAATCCTAATTAAATGATGTCCATGGGGATGTGTGAGAGTACTGATGATGATCAGCATTTCCATCAGTGATGTGGGAATTGATATGGAATTGTGGATGAGCCATAGACTGACAGGATGGTAAATAAAATTAATGCTACTGACAGTCTTGTATAGTGCTTTGCGTCTTTTCCTAACTTGGACTGCTGCCAGTGCAATGGGCTCTTAATGACCCAACTGCAGGGTTATGAATCTCAGTACTGAAATCTCTGGCCTCCTACATCAGCCTGATGTTTGGAAAGAAATGGTTTAGAGAGCAATCTTGGGGGAAACAGTGGGCAGGTAATTTAGCAAAGCTTCCCAGTGTCCTCCTTGACCCAGAAGATGATGTGGGTGTAAAGAGTGAGGTAGTCACTGGAACAGTTTGCTGCCTCTCCACCAGCAGCTTTCAGGGGAATGAACCTTGGCTTTAGTGTTTAAAAACTGAGAAAAGGATGGAGACAGGAGCTGCTGAAACAATTTAGAAACAGAAGATGAAGCAAACTCCATCTGTTTAGCTTACTGAAAAGAGACTGAAAGGGGACTATTGTCAATTATTCTCGCAAAGAGAAATTTTGACATAATAAGAGACACACATAATACAAATAGATGGCTGCAAAATAAGCCCACACAGACTGAAATGAAATGTCCAAGTGTGTGGAGGATTTTTTGGTGATTGACTACTGGAAGTTATCCAGAGAAGTGATGGAGTCTTGTATTTCTTTATGCCTTTTTAAACCATGGGTTTTTGTGATGTGTATTATCCTTTGTGGGGGAGATCATTCATTGGCAGTGTGAAATGGCAAGTAGAAGGAGCTGTGGTCTCCAGGAGGTTGGCGTAGCCCCTTGGGCTGTGTGTCTGTGAGTCCCAGCTAGCACATCCTTTTTAATACTGCTGTTCAGGCTGAAGTGTGGGCGAACAAATCCTTCCAATCAGCAGTACATTGGTACCTGTGATTACTTTCATTTGTACTCCAAAACCTTTAATCTATCCTATGCCTGTAAGTCACAGGGCTCTTCTCTGTTCCTGTGGCTGGGGCTCAGCATGAAGATGGAAGTAGTGCAGCACATGTTAGCTCTTCCTCAGAGTGAACTGTAGCTCTTGTGAGCAGGAGAGTTCCGTTCAATCAGCGGAATTTGTGCAACCCACCCTTGTTAAAGGGGAATCTGTGCTAAAAAAACACTGAGCAGATCTGTAACAATGCTCACTGCACCTGGTGGGTTTGGCAGAGGGATGGCCAAACTGTTGGGAGGTTGTGGGAGGGTCTCCTATAAGCTGCTGAAATGAATCCCGGAAAGACCAGTGTGTCAGCCAGGACCTGGGAAATATCTCCATACCTGATGCTCCAGGCTCACACAATTAGTTAAAAGCTTGTTTGCGTCTCATGCATCCTGTGTGTTGAAGAAATGTTTTAATCACACTGGAGAAACCTTTTACCTGGATGTCATGAAGTGATGGCTGTAATAGAGAAGATGAAAACAAAAGTATGTGTTGGCACATTGCTGATTTTTTTTATTGTGTGCTTTGTTAACCATTAATCCTGGATACAAACCACTTACTGCCTTGCCCATATTAATACCAAAGTTGAATGCTGCCAGCATGGTCCAGCAAGACTTCTGCCTTTGAGGGGTCACTTGCATAGCAGTGCCACCATAGCAGTCACAAAATTAGCCCAAAACTAGGAGTTTGTCCTGTCTCTTTTGAAGAAGAAAGAAAGAAATGTCACTGTGCAGTAACTGAACATTTGGACTTAAAATAACTGTGCTTCCCTTCTAGTTCTGCTCCAAATACCTGTGCTGTGGCTGGGGTCACACCTCTCACAAAGAACTTGCTCTTGAAATGACTCCCAAGGGGCTCTGTGGACTTGGTGCCATGGAGAGCAGCTGTTCTGGCTGTGCTGGGACTCTGTCACAGAGGGTGGGGAATGACACGGGAAGAAGCATGGTGCCTTGAGCAAGGTGACATTGAGGAGCAGGAACAGCTAGGTGGAAGACAGGCATCTGCTCTCTTGGAGTGGCACGTGGTGAAGGAGGAGGGGAAATAGTGAAAAATGCATTGTAATGATGCTGTGGAAACCCTGCACAGGATCGAGCTGGGCCAGCATGAAGCTATTAATAAAACAGCAGTGTCTCTCTCTCTGTGCCAAGTGCGCCAGTGAGTGGAACCAAAAAAATGACTTTGGGTTGGTTTAGAAATGAGCAAGTGTTGGCATGCAGCAGCTGCCCAGGAGCCAGGCATGGACACCGGGCAAGAGGGTAGGATGTGATTATTGCTTTTATGCATCTGCAGTTCAAAGGTGAACTACAAGAAGGAAAGATGTATTGTTTTGCTGGTGTTAAGCTCTGCTTTGAAAGTAATTTTTTTTCTCTCTTCCTGACAGAATATGTGTGCTGCTAGATAGGAGTTTTGTTTTCTCATTGATATCTTGGTGGATATCTCCAGTGGATTTACCGTTTATGGGGTGTCACTGAGCAGGCAGACACTGTTCCTAATACCTGTGGGACACTGGATCATGGATGGCAGCTGGATCTTCTGCTCTTGCAGTGCTGCTTCTGTTTGACCTGATGGTTGACTGGCATTGCCAACTTCGACATTCACCAGTCCCTTCCTCTGTTATCCTGTGGCATCTCCTCTTTTGAAGCTGCAGCTGGCTTCCTGCATTACATTATGCCTGCTTTGGTGCACATGGAGGGAATTCAGACATCCTCCTTTCCTCTGTGGAGGGGAAATAGAAAGACCCAGGAGACATGGGGACAGAGAAATGCCAGAATTAGGTGAAACAGCTGAGTGCTCCAACACCCTCCTAGAGTGCTTGGCCAAACCCTGTGGCTGTGGGGAAAGGGAGCAGTCCCTAAATGTGCTGCAAAAGCTGATGCTGGGAAGGCAGTAATGTGCCAGCTGAGGCTCTGATGGAGGAAGAAGTGCTGGTTGCTATGGTTACTAAAGATATTTAACCCTGTGGTGTTTGGATGGGCAAGGTTTAGTTATCTGTGCCACAGGCTGGGTAACTGTTTGGGAGCATGTGGTGCTCCACCTTAAGAAGTTATGAGTTGGCATTCAGGATTTCAAAAGCCCATGTCCCAACCACATTTTAAAGTATGCCCTGGTCCTTAGTGTGTTAGCAGCCTTCTTAGGGTGCGAGTGAGTTTTGGTAGCTCTTCTCAATCTTCTGTTGTGATAGTGAATGGCAAAATTTCTGAGGGCAGGTTGCAGGTTTAAGTGGCCAGAGTCTGTCTCCAGCTTTAGTTCATGGATTAATCTTTGCATAAAATAGACTCTGGATTACTCTTCAGATTTTCTTATAAAGGGAATGTTGAGCAAGCTTGGAAATCTATTTTGTCTCTTTTCTAATTTAAAATGAGTATCAGAATAAAGGAAATGAAAATGTCTTCTACGGTAACTGCATGTGTCTAATCATGATTTGTGTGGCTGGTCTCTGTTTTCAGTGTGTAGCTGAGCCATAGCTGTTTTAAGAAGAGCTTCTCTTTGGACATAACCTTTCCCCCTTGGCTTACTTATTTTGTCCTGTGAATTCTGTGGACATACTACTCTATCACTATCGTCATTAGCTCTCATTTTCCATGGGTTGTAGAGTGCCCTAGCACTAAATAAATGTGAGCAGAAAACCACAAATGGGAGAGTGTAGACTGGGGAAAGCATTGATCTTAAAAATCTCCCTTTTAGAAAATAAAACCCCTATTTAACAGGATGCATTTAAAATGGAAGGGAATAGTGCTTCAAAGATACTTGAGAGTCACGTCCTCCCCAGCACACAGGCACCCTTCCTCAGGCAGCAGCAGTGAGGCAGAGGGATGTAGTCTGGTATGTACTCAGCATCAGAAAAGCTGCTTTTTAAGTCCCTTTTCTCCATCATGCCCTAAACAGGATCCTTGAAACACTTGTGAAATTGTGGTTTTATTTTGAGTCCCCTCTCCTCTCCATCCTCTATCATGACCTGGTTTGTGACTCCAGAAAAGGTTGTGTTGATGCTCAGTAAGAGTGCAGCCACCTTGCTGCTTGGATGGGAGAGTAGGAACTGCATAGGCTTTCCTACCAGAGAGAAGAAAGTATTGTTGAACTCTTAGCTGAGCTTATACTTGGGGATTTTTGGTGGCTGGCTAAGTGCTCTGGGAGGTTGTGAAGGAAGGAGCATATGTATTGTGCTTCTCCTGTTTGGGATTTTTCTGCTTGTGTGTGTCCAAGGTTTTACTTGTTGAGGTGTTGGTTTCCTTTTTTATGGTAGTAGTAAAAGTATGAGTTCTAAGAAAAGAGCTGCTAGGTCTCTAAGGGGTGGACTTCAGGAGTTGTGATTGTCTCCTGAAGGTAGGTGCTGACTTTTTGTTACTCAAGTGAAGATAGCAAAAAAATCCAAACTTAGGTTTGTGCTGTTTGCGTATTCTCCTTACCTAGAAATAACAGTTTGTTGTCTGTCCCAGTGACAGCAAAAAGGATTAATGTAAAAGCAGAATTGGGTTTATGTTTATCCCTAATCCAAATTTCATACTATGCAGCGAACCTGGCAGCTGTGAAGCTTGGATGTAAATACAGTAGCTGGAGAATGCAACTCCATGGATTCAGAAATGAAAGAATTAGTGTTTAATTTAAGATTCTGCTTGAATTTAGCTGTAGAAATAATAGTCATGGCCACTTTTCCCAGCAGCTGCAGTCGCTGCACTTCAGAAACTGCTCAAAAGACAAAGGTGAAGACATGCAATTTTTCATTTTAACTAAGGCAACTTTTGAAGCTTATAGTAGCAATATTGCGAATAGCCAAAGATAACCAGCATTCAAAGGCTATGGGTGTATCCCTGAAATGGCTGAGTTGCCTCAAACTTAGCTGCTGTTTCCCCTTTGTTTGTCATCTGCTGTGCTAGTTGCTGTTGCAACGCTGTGTGGAAATCTCAGAGCAGTTCTTTCATCATTATTGCTGCAGGTTGATATTTCTGGATCCTGAATGCATATTTAAATTAAGATGAATTTTTAACCCTTTCACAATAGTGGAGTCAGGAAAGCAATTTAGTTTGAGGGAACTAGGGTCTGTATTTGGATGGATTTTAACAAGGGTACACTGGATTGTGTTGTTGTGTTTTGTTTTGTTGTTTGGTTTTTTTTTTTTTTTTTTCCAAAGCCTACAAACAAAAAAAAAGCCTGAAGAAGAAGAGAATGTGTTAGAGAGTATCCAGGAAAAGGATGTCTTATCTAAGGTAGCTGTGTTATCCTGGAGGAGTTTTTGCTGCTGTGCTGGGAGGAGAGAGGTAGTCACCAGTTTCTCCATGTGCCTTGTTCTCTCCTGCCACCTGTTTGTTCCTCCTTTTCACTGCAGTGTGATCCAGGCTTTCTCTGAACGTGTCAAGATGACCCACTTTGAAAATGCCGACTGCCACTACTGTGGGATTGAACCAGTGCTGGCGCTCGGAAGAAGCTTTTTTCCTAAGAGAAGTTTAGAGACAGGATGACGTGGATGTAATGGAGTGATGATAGCTGTGTTAAGAGTTACCCTGGCAGTGAGCCTTGGTCTGAAATACATTTGGGAGCAGCCTTAGCCAGCCTGCTCGGCACTGCACAAGTTGTAGGACCAGTATGATGAGAACTAGGAGGCTGCAGGTGCTTCATGCTGCTTGGCCCAGCCCTGGGATGGGCTGTGTCTTCTCTAGTCTTGCTGGGAATGGTAGGCTTGGGGCATTTCAGAGGACTAGGTTGTTTTTTCTGGTCTCTTGTCTCTTATGGTAGCTGTGATTAAATATAAGAAGGGTCAGGGAACTGAGGGTAACTTTCTATGTTCTTTTTTTAAAACTTTTTCATTAGAGCAAAGTTAGTCAGCAAGTACATATTTATAGGTATGTGATGGAAGCTGTGCACAGGCAGGGAGGAGCTCTTGCGGGAGATGCCTCCACGGAGGAATGCTTGAGGAGGTCATAGCCATAACAGCTTGCTGTGATGAGTTCATATGCTACCTTTACAGACGTGCTAGTGCAGGAGGCAAAGCAGCTAGGCTTTCTCCAGGATGTGTGCCAGAGCTTCCCTCATCATTATGTGTTGCTGTGGCATTATTTGCTCTAATTAGGAACCACTCCTACTACTTAATTTTCCTGTACTCTTATTTTTGCACTCTGCATTAAGTTACTTCCCTGTTCGTGTGCTTCTTGTGCAGATTCATATTATGGTAGGGTTGCAGTGCATTTTCTAGCAAGGATTAGTGGTAATACATAATAACTTCTCAGGAAGGACTGGGTTTCTAACTCCTGGCTGAAAGCCATGACTACCTACCACTGATATTCCAGGGTCTATTTAGTAACATTGGTTTATCATAGACTTTTCCACAGAGTCTCTTAGGGTCAGCCTTGAAGGCTGAGGGCCTGTATGTAATCCATGTTTCAGCATGTGCTGTAAGAATCTGTAACTTGATTTTTTTCTAAATCAAGTTAATTTGACAGGTATTTTAATTCCTTAATATTTGTCAACGTAACACTAATACTTTGGTTTAGAGGCTACTGTAAGGATGATGTTACCCAAGATTTGGCTGTGGAACCTTGCTGTCTTTCTTCATGGACTTCTGGGAGAGGTCAGACACATCTTTGCACCTCTTCTTCTAATCCTATAGGAAGTAAATAAGTGCAAGAATGGATGCACTGAGTGTTAGTGTCTCCCAAAGGCTGACCTGTCTGTAGTGGAGTGATCCGCATCTGCTGAGGGCAGCAGCTGTGTGACTCAGACTTGTCTCCTTCCTCTTGCTGACTGCTGGCTTGCCCAGTGCTTCCTTTCTGCTCAAGTGACATCCCTCAAGGAGGTAGCCAGGGGACAAATTGATAATTTCTTTTGCTTTTGTGTCCAATATAAAGAGAGCCAGCATGGCTTCTCCTCTCTTGTCACAGGCCTTATTATCAGTAACAATAATAATGAGCTGTAATTTAACCTGGTGGCTATTCTGCTCCTGCACACCCCTTGTGCGTGCGCCCTCATGCTGCACAAAGACCGTGTGTTGTGGGGAAGTGGAGTTACACATCCTGTTTAGGAAGCCTGGCTCTCATACAGGGCTTTCATTAGTCTGCATTCCCACAACAATGGAGAAACGTAATAGTTCTGGTTTTTAGGAGCTTTCAGAATCTCTTTGAGGTTGGAAAATGGACCTTGTGGAAGGTTTCACCCTCTTTAGAGTGTTTTCAGTCTGGATATTCCTTGGTGGCTTCTGAAGCTGGTTGGCAGCAGGTTACTTGATGAAACTTTATGGTATTCTTGCTGACTGTTTTGCAGAACAAGAATTTCAATGTATAAAGCATGATGTGGATGAAGAGCTGAGAATGGTCCCAGGCAGGGTACTGAAGCCTTCTATTAGACAGGGCTTCCGACTCAGTGGTCTCCCATACTGATTTGTCATTAGTGTGTGTCACAATGTATTTTTTTTTGTTGTTTTTTTCAAATTAGCAGGTATGGCTTTTGGAAAGCATTCACAGGATCAGGCATTCTCAAGGATTGAGAAAGATAATTTCCATATGAAAGTCTGCAAAGGCAGTTTATTCTAACACAAGTTAGCACCCTCTACACTGAATAATATGATGAATTTTTTTTTTTTTAATAATCTACCTCATGTCACAACTGTATTGATAATGTTGCTACTTGAGTTTCTTGGGTGTGTTGCTGCCTGTAGTTGAAGTGTATAATCCAAGGCTGTAACCTCCCAGTAGAGTGAACTCAAGCCATGGTGTGACAGAAGAATAAATCTGGCTTTAGGGCTTCTTGGACTGAATTGAGAGCACTGTACTGAATAATGCAAAGAGATGTTTTGCCATAAATTCACTTTGTTGTTTAGGTGTTTGCTGTGTGCATTTATCCTGTCTGTAACTTCTCTTTCTGTTTTGGAAGGCCATACATGGGAATGAGTGTTTTTTTCCTGTCAGAAGCTAATGTGTGCTGAGTTTGTGTTCTCACATGGGTTTTCAACCCAATATCAATTGCTCTGATAAGTACATTTAATACAGTCCAGTGTCTGTGTCTGATTTAGGATCAGGCTTGCAGTGCTAAATGATAGCCATGCTCAGATTCCATATGGTCACAATTTAGGTCCCTGGGTGATCCCATTTGGCTCTCCCTGTTCTGTACTAGGTCCCAAAGACAGTGTTTCCTATTTGCTACTGCCCTGTCAGATCTCTCTTATCCTTTTCTGTAGTGCATCCAGCAACATCTGTGCTTGTGGTGCCCAGGGCTCTGTAGATATTTAAACCTGTGCCGTCCCTCCAGTGAAGTGGTGTTTAGTGCTATGACAGAGCAAATTTCTGACTGAAGGTTGGATGTGATGGATGTATAAGAAGCAGTCTTTCTTCCCAGAGGATCTTCTGTGGATGTCCTTACCATGGGCATCTACATGGCCTTTCTGAAGCAGAACAGCAGCATCAGAGAGCATCAGCCGTCTGGCTTTCCTTATGGTAATCCTCATTAACACACTGCCCCATGTATATACACAGTGTGTTGAGACGTTTCATGGTGTGATGGTGTCAACTGAGGGTGCAACTTCAGGGATGAACATATGTTGGTAAAGGCTTTAAAAGTTACAAGTGTACTAGCAAAAGGCCTTTCCTGGTAAAGAGTTTAATATAGTTTTGGCAAGCCACAAAAACTATGCTAATATGTCAGTACACCAGTGGCTGTAGTACAGCCTTCTAGCTGGTACAGCAAAATCTAAAGGCAGATGAGCGGGGTCTTTAACCATCACTGAGGTTTCAACTTTGAACTTGTCCTTAGATGCAGATCATGCAAAGAGCAGTATTAAAAATAATAAAAAAGGAGGTAGGAAATACGGTGTTTCTTTTTAGTTTGTTAGTGTGCACTGCTTGGGGACTGCCTGCCTCTGTGTGACAAAGGAAGCTTTTGGTAGGTATTAGGGCTTTTAAAGGGGTAAATCTCCCAGCAGTGGGGCATTCCATTTTATTCTTTGATTTATTCTCTCTGAGGCTGCAGTTTCCATGCTCCAGTTGTGGTTCTGTGAACGACTTTTTCCTCACCAGTGCAAGTTTATGTAGACCTGTTCCTACCCGCCTGCTCATCCCTGTCACTGTGCTGTGCTGGGGCAAGGAATGAGTCGTGCTTTTGGCTTGAGCCAGTCTCATTCCTCGCTGAAACTAGGAGGGCCTATCTCTTCTCAGGCTTGTGTAACCTCCCAACAAAGGGATTTTGATATGGTACACAACAGTATAAAAAGTACAAAACTGTTTATGAATAGCTTTCCGCTTTGGTGGTGGTCAGCTGTTCAGTGCCTTGAGTGTCTGCGGAGCTGGTGCAGGACAAGGGGACAGCCTGTGTGGCTGGGGCTGATGATGGGAAGGTCCAGGACTGTCCCTCCTAGGAGGTCAGGGCATCTCCATACTTCCAGCCACCACTCAGTGCTTGTATGCCTTAAACTGCTGCTTGGCTGAGGAAACTGGTGTGCTGGGAGAGAGTTCTTGGATGGAACAGTTTGCCAGTCTGGTTCCCTGGGATCCCAGGCAAGTGCTTGTGCTCACAAGTGGAAAGAGGTGGATGGAAGATAGGGGTGCTTAGTCTGGTCCTGCTGCCATAAGAGACTTTTAATGCAGTGGCACCCTATGGTCCTTGGTATGTGGACAAGAGATGATATACAAGTAAAATCTGAGCAACAGGGAGGTAAGTGGGTGGGAGGTTGATAGATACTGTGGAGTCCTATGACTCAAGTTACCGTGCCCTGCTGCAGCATATTTTCTCTTGCTGCTGTTCAAGTAAGCTTTTCCAGGTAAGGTAAGTTGTCCTTTGCCTTGCAATTGCGTCCAGACTTCATCCTCACTGCTGCAGATGCAATAGAGTTGAAGCCTAAATCCTCTTGTGCCTTCAGTTGTGTGAAGTGTTTTTTAAGTAGCCTTTGTGTGTGTGTAACTAGCACTCTCTGTTCCTAGAAACGGTGTTAAAGGAGGCTGTGTGCCTGCCCAGGTGGGTCAGCACAGGACACAAAACACGTCTGTGCTTTGTCTCCTGCTCTTCTCCTGCCTGTTACACACATCACATCTTACCAAGAAGAGGAAATAGCTTTTCCAAGGCATAAGAACCTTTTGAGTAGAAACATAGCATAATTAAGGTTAGAAAGACCTCTAAGATGAGGTGGGATTTATTTTCTTTTAAGTGATTTTGTTCAGGATCTTTGCCTGCTTCGCCCGCTTGCAGTTGCAGCTAACTTTAGGGAGACAGTTGAGCAGACTCGTGTGCTTTTGGCAGCTTCCTCTCCCGGGCTGGGACCACGAGGTGGCAGGAGCGTTCCACCGGTGCCGCCAGGGCAGTGGGACGGCAATGCAGCTGCTCATTTTTATAGGCGAGGCAAAAACTGTGCTCGCTTGTTTGCGTACCATCATAATTGTGTTTTGAAATTTGGAAAAGTTTCACGTGTATGTGTCTACATGTTCTTATTTTCTTTATATAGTATTGATTTATTTTGGGTCTTGACTGTCTTTTTTTTTTTTTTTTTTTTTTCTTCCTATTCTCAGGAGAGATGGAGGGGAGGGAAAGATGTATAGCAACATCCAGCATTCCTTGCAGGTTCCAGCATAGATCAAACCCTGTGAAGCACATTACTGAGGCTGCGAAGGATGCTGCTTTTGTCCTCATTTCACCCTGTTCTGTCAGGGTATTGCATCACATAATATGCAAAGTGTTCAGAGCTCCTGCAGTACCCTAGTAATAGGGGTGAACTGAGGTTGCAGCAACAGCTCTACCTCTGCATTCCTGTTGCTTTCTATAGGCTTTAGCATGCTTGCTCATGCTGCAAACCTGCCTTGGGGTCACTGAGTTTGCTGAACACAATGTGATCTTTGTGGGGTCATTGAGAAGCAATTTGGGTGGGGGGGAGAAATTCTCCAGAAGGACCCACTCAGAGAGATTGTAATGTGATCAAATGGTGATGAGTGGAGTCCTTATTTTCAGGCATTTCTCTTTTCAGAGTTCTCCCACCCTCCTGAAATGAATGCTCATGTTTTACGTCTCAATTCACTGTTCAAGGATGCGGGACTGAAAATCAGCAATGCAGTTGTTTGCTCTTGTTCCTCCTTCCCTTTGTCAGCCAGGAGGGTCCCCTTTTCTTTTGCCTGTAGTGAAGAATTTTTGCAGAGAGGTGGTTAGCAAAAGGCAAGTCTTTATGAGAAAGATGACTGGGAACAAGAACACAAAATTCAGGGGGTTAAGGGCACCATTTTGGTCAAACTTCCCTCTCTAGAAGGCAGGGGTGTGAAAGCATTTTTCTGTGCTTTCTTTGCCACTCCCTTCCATTTCCCTTATCTCTTTGGCTATGTTAGTGCTACACCCAGGGTCCTTCAGTCATCTCTTATTCAGGTGATACGTTTTAGCATCTGAGCACTCTGTGCCCCTCTTTGCTGGTGACAGTGTATATGTGAGGCTCTGTTCCCTTTGCATCCCTGCCTTTTGTGCTACTCCTGCCTTCCTGAGCATGACTGGCTGTAGAAGGGGCTCTTTGGGCCAGTGCTCACTCCATTTTGGGTGTGGGTTGGACAGGGGATCCTGCTCACCCCCATGCAGCTAAAAAGCACGCAAGAGAAGAAATGTAGCCAAGTAGGTGAAGAAATACCAGTTTATGGTTCTCTTCTCTGTCCCTCCCCCCATCTGGTTTCTAGTAGCAACAAGAGCCTTCACAAGGAGCAATGCATCTCCGGTGTCACACAACTGTCTCTATTCAAGTATCATTGTATTTTTGGCCTGGTCTGTGTTGAAATATCTTTCTGACATAGGGAAACGAATTGGATGGGAGGGGAGGATACTCTTACCCACCCTGTTTGGGGAAAAGTTGTGCTGGTAGAAAAGAGTGCTTGGTGGTGTATTTTATGCTGGGGGAAATGAGCTGGGGTTGCTCTGCTGCTCTTGCTTGTTCTCTTCTGGAAAGCAGCTCAGAGCTGTGCTGGCACGCTGTCTCTTCTGGAGTAAGCAGGGCTCTGCCCCAGGCTCTTCTGGCTCTGAACTGTGATGTCTAAACAGATTGCTGGGTTACATGCCGAGCGTGACTGAATGCCACTGAAATGCAGTGAGCAGAATTTCACGTGCCCGCTGCCCTGTGCTTGCTAGAGGTGCGGAGGGTAGGCAGAGATGGAAGAGGACACTTCTTTATCTGGTGTGGCATGTAAAGCATTAAGCTTGTGGCAATTCCAGGCCCTACTGGTATGGGAGACTAAAGGGATCCTGTGACTCAGCTGGTGCCATGCTCTTCCTTGCTTATTTCATATGGAGGGCGATGGTAAAGAGCAATCGGAAGGATTGCTCAGGGGACTGTCATACTTCTCGGATGGTGTAAGCATCAAAGCGAGTGAGCTCACAATTAGCCAAGAAATGACGAGCAGAAGGGGCTAGATTGGCAGTAAGCAGGCAGGAAACAAGCCAAGAGGAGAGTACGGTGGTGTACTCCTTGTCCGTCCTTCACCCACAAACGCTCTTTTAGTGTGTAGGAGTAGTATTGCTGTGTGCTCATGGTCAGTTTACTGCCTTATTGCCTTTTTCTTATTTCTCTTTTCTCTTCCTCCACTGTAACAATGAGGTATAATACTGTGGTGTTACAGAACTTAACCATGACAGGAAAAGCATCTTGGTTACTTTCATGGTGTCTAGTCACTCATTATCTACTGTTTGGCTCAGTGGTGTATTGACTTGTTGAAGAGAAATCCTACTGATATGTGGGGATCTTGCTAATATTCTTGCTTAGTTAGGAGAGAAAATGCTGTAATGATTTTTTTGGGGAGCAAGTATGTTTTCATTACTTAACAGCATCAGGTGTAAGAAAGATAATATGCTGGAAAGGAGAACGACCTCATCTCATCTCTGTATATATTAAAGGATAAGGTGCTGAAGTCAAATGAGGAACTGTATATCTTTCCATGGTGAAAGCAAGGTAGTTAATGCAGTAGTACTTAGCATTCAGGAGCTTAATTCAGCCTTGGACTTGAGAGAATTCAGCTCCTTTCCCTTCTCCTTCCTTCATGTCCTCCTTAGACAAAATATGTAACACTGCATGTGCAATACCAGTTTTTTAAGGAAGCAGAGAACTGAACTACAGGGAAATGCTGCATGTAGGGTTTCCTGGCAGCCTTTTTTTTTTATGTGGTTTTATAACCATCTGTAACTCTGGAAGCACCTGAATTTGTTCTTCTGCCCACATCTTACTGATGTTTCCTGCCCTATTTGGCATGTGGAGGGGAAAGGATGGTATGTATATGAGGCAGTTCCCCTCTCTGTCTGTTTACCCTGTGTGTCTCTTCTGGATCACGTTCTCTGCTTGGGATGTGGTTTTACAGGCTGGTTTTTTTTTTTTCCCCTTGGCAAAGCTGATTCCTGAGGTTTGTACTAGGCACTGGTAACAGTCAGGATGTTCTATTAGGCAGTGCAGCAAATTCAGCCTAGGAAGTTGATCATTGTCCCAAGCACCTCCACTGCCTTTGTAACTATTTTGTTTCCCTTGTGCAAGAAAAGGTTGTTTGCAAGAAGGGATGGTTTTCATCCCAGTTCAGCATGGTTCTTAGAAACAATTTGATGACTTGGAGAGACAGATGTGTTTGTGGTGCAGCAGCGCAAATTAATGGTTGTGGCTAGGCCTTTTTCCAGTGGGCTAATAAAACTTTTACTGACTGAATCTAGAACATGGAGCAATGAACAGGTTTGGCAGCCTGTTGGGAGTCACCATTGTGTGCAGGTGAGAGCTTGGAAGGACAAGAACCTCATGGAATGTCCTTGTTAATGTGGAACTGTGCCTGTGTTTACAGCATGCTCCTCTCCTGCCCCAACATGTGGCTGTATTAATATTCTCATGGACTTTGGCATGGCACTTAACAAGGCCCTCTTTTCCAACACCTTTTGGTGAAAATTAACACAAAATTTTTGTGCTTTTCCTTTCCAAATGAAGGTCTGGCATTGCTATTACATGTCATATTGGCTAGTCTAAAGATGGGATGTCTACTTTAAGTACCTAGATCTAAATTCTTATTATTAATGACAAGTTGAAAGTAAGAGGCTGGTGCTCTCCTGCTGTGTGTTTTCTGATTTATCCTTTCTGTTTTCCCAGTACATCTTAGTTTGCTAAGATGAAGGGATAATTGAGGACTGTCCCAGCTTGAAGAAAAAGCTTTAAAGAGCGCCATACTATTCCATAAGAGTGTTTGTAAAGGCAGAAAATATGGGAGAAGCACATTTGAGAGCTGAAGTTAATTGTGAGGCCCAGACTAGGAAATGTGGCTTCCTTAGCTGCAGAGTGCACAGAACCATTTCCTTCCGGAGGTGCTGTGCATGCTCTCCATGAGTCTGGTGCTCAACACTGGAATTCGCTTTCATCCCTATGTATCTGTAGGAGAGGAAGGGGAATGATTTTTGAGTTCATTGCTATATGACTAATTGTGAGGTCCAAATTTTGTAGAATGAGAACTTTGGCTGTGCGTATCCGTTTTAGGTCAGGGTACTAACGTTGTTGGGGATCATACAGACAGCCAGTGCTTCTGGCATCTTCCACTCCACTAGAGGAAGCAGGAGTTTCACTTTTTAGATTTTGGGTTTTTTTGTTTTCGAGGGTGTTATTATCATTACAGTGTGATTAATAATGACCAGGCACAAGGGCATAGACTTCAGAACACCACCACTGGTACTGACTTTGATCCATTCCTCTCAAATGGGTGCTGTTGGACATGTGAGCTTGGTCACACTGAGTGAAAGACATTTGGGTTTAGTCCCATCTATACAAAATAAAACTCTTCAGGGCCTGTTCACATTGTAAAGATTAAAAGCTTATGGGGTATAATAATACAGGAGGGTGTGGGGTTTGATCCAAGATAAAAACTGTTGAGACCTAAGAATTGAAAAATTTACCAAGATATCTGCAATGGTTGTGCAACACTGGGATTCTGGCAGTATTGGAAGATATGGATTGTGTCTGGGGATGTTTTTCCTTAAGAAAACAACTACTTTGGGGATATTAAAAAAAATCACCACCAACCAACCAATAAAAAAAACCACAACAAAATGAACACACACCCTAAAAAGCAGTTGACACAGTCATGTCTACAGTTTGATGAACAAGTTCTGAAATACTATAGCCTCTGTTTCAGAAGTACTGGAACTGGATTGGATATCATGCATCATTTAGGCTGTTAAGGAAAATATGTAGTTTGTCTGGTGACTTGTTTTTCTTTTGTTTCCTTCTTTTCCTGAATTGTTGGAAACAACAGCTGTTCATGAGTTCTTTGTGGAGGGCTAAAGTCAGAGCTGCAGATCTGGGTTTTTGACTGGGAAGAGGAAGGGAATATGAGATGAGATCATTATATGAAATGCACTTACACCTTCTCTTTGTTTTTCAGTGGATGAATATATTGCCATTGCTAAAGAGAAGCATGGATACAATATGGAGCAGGTAACAACCCTTTGAATACTTTATTTTAAAATATTTTTCAGCATGTATTCAAACATGACTTCAAGTGACTGCCTAGAACTGCTTCTTTCTTTCTGTAACTTCTGTGTTTTCTCCTCTACTACTTATCCCAAAACTGACTTTTTCTAATAGTAGCCTGTGCTCTGTGGATACGGAGTTCACCCCTAGTTTTACATCAAGAGTCAAAAGAAGAAAAACAAAACCATTATAATTTCTAATGGAGTCTGGCCACGAGTATTATGCTTCCTCTGGTGACTGCTTCTTGAGGACTTTCAGAACCCCTAAACAACGTTAAAAAGATTGGCTTATCTTTGGACAGCTGCCTGATTGCATTGCAGTTTCCAGCTGACTGCTCTGTCTCTGCTTCATGGATGTGCTGGCAGTTATTAATGAGCTATTGAACTATCATGTGCTTTTCTGAGGCAAACCGATACTCACGGTTATTTACCTTAAAACCGTGCTGCAAATCATTTTGCATTTCATAGATGAGCACCTTGGCTGTCAGTGCAGTAACAGGGAATGACTTTGCCAGCTGCCACTGACCTTAGCCAGTATCTGTAATCTAGGGATGGAAATCCTGATCTGAAGAACAGACCTGTCCTTTATTCCCTGTGGTCTAGGATTGTGTACTAATCTTCCCTGCGTTAACTGACAATGATTTCAAAACTTGCTGGGGAGATGAGTAGATCTGTGCTTGGGAAACTTTTCTGAATTCTGTGGAGTTTCCTCATGCACTAATACTTGCCTGGAAAGGGAAGGCAGGGAATCTCATGACTTACTGTTTTGGCAAATCACATACTGTCTCTACAAAGGGATTCTACAAAAACTTGAAAGTTTATTGAATTGTTCAGACAGAGGCTGTGAGCATAGAAACAAATTATTGGGATGGGCAAGGGCTTCTATGTAAATGATTCTGCTGTCATCCTTGAGTCAGACTTGGAGTGGTTGATACTCATGCTCAAAAAGACTTCTTGCTGAACAAGAACACTGAAGTTGAGATAGCCAGCAAAATTTCCAGCAAAACCAGGAATGATCTGACTTGATAATTGTAGTTTCTAGGAGCGGAAAACAGCAATAAAAGGATTGTGAAGGCATCAAAAGGCTGTGAACTTAAAATGAAAATAAAGATAACTCTTCAGCTGATACTGGTATACTCTAGTGTTGGATATCGTGGGTAACATTTGCCAAGAGAGATGGTCTTGGAATAGTAGAAAAGGGTTTCATTATTTTAGTGGAGAAGTGTTGTTTGGAAAGTATAGACTGATACAGAAGACTGATCAAAATGAAGCTTGTCATCTTTAAAAAAAACCCCACCTAATTCTTGTGGTTTGAAAAACTTAAAATTAGCTAACAGAGATTTGCATTAATTTTAACGTTGAAAATATAGACCTCCCACTCATTCCTTGAAGTCTTTTTCTCCATTTTTTCTCTCCCCTTCTGTGTACAGAAGTTGCATGACTTGCCACATCAGAGTGTAAAGTGGCTGAGCAGCTTGTAAAAGTCTTCCTACTCCTAAAAATTTTCTCATTCCTTCTTGTAGCACTCTCACATAATACTCTGGAGTTAAATGAGTTTCCCAGGTCCTTTGGGATTTCCTAGAGAGCTGCGCTAGGCATTTTCAGGAAATAACTGGAGAGGATCTATCTTGTTTTTCTCTGGAAAGCACACATTCATTTTGTATTACAGGGACAAGTGTCAAGGCTTTCAAATCTGGATGATTTGTTGTGTCACCAAGGGAAACTCTGTCTTCAGCAGGTATCATCAGAGTTGCTCTTGGCTGGATAACTGGACAAGCTGATACAGACTCCCTGGAAGCCAGTAAAAGCTCACTTTAGCAATTGGCCACCATCTCTGGGCTTTGCTGGCCAAGGCAACCCTCTCCCACAACACGTTCCCCTGACAGCCGGTCACTTTGCTCCTCTGTCCAGGTGGCTTGGCTAACAGTCATCATACAGAGATTGCCTTTTTTCCAGCTGTGCCCACAGCCCAAGGCCTCTCTTTGCAGGCTGAGACGTGTGAGTCTGCTGCAGGGAATGGGAGCTGCTGACAGGGTGCTGGGGCACGCGCTCGCTGGTGCTCCTCTGCCCAGCGGGGTTCCCGTCCAGCTGCCCGTCCAGCCCGGCTCCCATCCCTGTCCTTTCACTCCCCTTGCCCGTGGCTGAGTGCCCTGTTGTTGGCTCTGCTGCTGGTGGATGATGGCTGGAGGCTTGGGGCTGTGCTGTGGGAGTCCCTGCAGCCTGGCCAGCTCCAGGGCAGCAAAGGGCAGGCTCCCCGCAGGCCAGTGAGCTCCAGCAGGGCAGGCACTTCAGCTGGTGGTGCAAACAGCTCTGGGTGGTTGTGCTGAGCTGTAGCAGTCACAGACTTTTGGAAGCACCACAGTAAGTCATGCTGTGACCTGGGCTTTCCTGCCAGCCTTTGTCAGACACCCTGGGACAAACGAGTCTGGGAAAGCCCTGCGCTCACCTGTGTATGAGTGCAGAGTTCTTCCAGGGCAGCACAGGATAGAAGAGGAATACAGATCTCCTATTAAACAAGCCTGTAAGGAAAGCCTTTTTGTTTTTCTCTTGCTTTATGTAAGCAGCTCTCTCCTCAGTTCTCACTAACACCTCAGTGCTATTTAACGGTACCCTCTGCTCCCAAAATGTCTCGCTCCTTGTTTATCCCTTGCTTCCTCACAGGAATATCAAGTAGAGCTCATATATGAAGCTGAAGGAGGATGTCAGGGGAGAGAAAACTCAGTCCTTCATGACTGCAAAATACTTTCTTTGACCCCATCCTTGCCAGAATGGCTGTGTGGCTCCTGTGACATCTTGAGTGCCTGTGCTGCAACCAAGACTACTGCTTGTTCTGCATGGTGGCAAAAGGGAGGAGAAGGAGTCCTGGCAGCACTGAGAGTCCAGTAGGGTCTGGGCAAGATCTTGGATAACATTAACATTTATATGCATGCTCTCTGCAGAATCTCAGGGGCATGAGATCCCATAAAGGAACTGCTTTTTTGTATAGCAAAGCATAATGGGGAAACCCCAATTTTGGAGGGATTTTGTAATGCTGGACAGCCAGAGTGAAACTACTAGATGAGGGTAACTATGGCTGCGAAACCTGAGCTGAGTTTGCATATGATGAGCAGGTTACTCTTACGTTTTACTCAGCATGTTAGAGATTGTTTTCGCTTCACAGCAATTGTGAAAGGCTGGTTTTTAGCTCTGCAGAGTCAGGCCTTCCCAAAATGACTTGCAGTGGTTGCTGGCATGCCAGAGGTGGTGATGTGTCATAACATACAGGGGCTGTGGACCCCTGGGAGAGGGGGGCTTTGCACGAGCGTCTCGGAGACAACAGGAGGAGAATGGTTTGCAGGTGGTGAAACGCAGCACAGGCACTTTGTCTTTGGAACTGAGAACCAGAGACTGCAACAGCAAAATGAGGCCTCTCTCAAGGGAACAAAAGAGCAGCCCCCAGAATGAGTGAGATTTATTCCTTCTTTGGGCCAGGGACTTTTTAGCAGCAAGTCAAGGTGGTACATGTTCTCTTTCTTTCCTTCTTCCAGTTCTTCTTTCATTCTCTTCCCCTTTTCCCCTTCCCCCTCAGAAAGAACCCCCTAAACAACTGTAAAAACCCCCAGTCAACTAAATCATCCTTCTAATTGCCAGGAAATGGAGTCCAGCACTGGAAAGAAGCTGCCTTTCGTCCAGATTTTTATAGGAAGACTCCCCAGGCCTTTGCTCAGCTTATCTGTGCATACCATGATCAGTAAAGCTGGAGTAATTTCTGAAGTTTTTTCTCCCTCCTTTCTGTTGCTAATCTTTTATTACATGACTACTTGTGTCATTTTGATAAACTTCAGGCTGGTCTTCACAGCCTAGCTGGGTGGCAGATTCTAGGTTTCTTGGCACTCAGAAAAGCATCTGATGTAGCTGAGAATGAAAATTATGTCTAATATGTTGCCTGAGAAAAACGTTGTAGCTCTCCCTTTCCATTTTCCAGTAATGTTTCTTTTGATTACAGTTTTCACCTTGGTGTCTGTATTATTTCTAGGCTCTTGGGATGCTGTTTTGGCACAAGCACAACATCGAGAAGTCTTTGGCAGATCTGCCAAACTTTACTCCATTCCCAGATGAGTGGACAGTGGAAGACAAGGTCTTGTTTGAACAGGCCTTCAGTTTCCATGGGAAAACCTTTCACAGGATCCAGCAGATGGTAAGTGGTGTTGCAGGAGTGGAAAAGCAGAACAGACCGTCATCTTCAGTGCAGTTTGTGCTAAATGTGTGTCTGATGCTCTTGGGAGAGAACAGGCCAAAGGGGATGTTAGAGGAAAAATGCTACCATGAATAGAAAGAAAGAATATTATTCCCAGAGTCTCTGTAGAAGTATTTTCCTGAAGTGCTTTACTGGTTCAGGATAAACTTTGACTGTGATTTTTTTTTTTTGTTGGAAATTACAGTTTTCAGTCCCCTATGTGCTATGGTAGTGTTTGTCTCAGCTGGAGTTCAGGCATGGTCTGTGCACACATGCCCACACATACGCAGTAAAGATCATCTCTCTGCAAAGTTGATTTCCTTTCTTACAGCCTGACTTTTAGGAATTAATTTTATTTAATGATGAAGTCTGTGCTTAATGTGATTTGGGACTGTCAGTGGATGCTGTGATGGAGGTTTATACATCATTGCAAGCATTCAGTCCTTTGCTTTTGGTTGGTAATGTTACTGTTTTAAACATATGATTGAAAACTTCAAGGGTAGGTTTCTGCCTGAAAGGAAAGTGCTGGGGAGTATGCAATTTTCTTTTGAAAGAGGGAGAGGATGGGATGTAAAGAATTTTTGTTAATTGTATCTTGAGAGTGTCTTTAAGTGGCTCATCAACTGAGTGGGAACTAGACTTTGTTATTTGCTCTCCTTCAGTAAAGTAGCCTCTTTAGTGTTCCAGCAGGACCCAGTTCCACTGGCTGTGACCCTTTGAAGTGAGCCTGGGCTGTTGCCATCTGTTCAGCCTCTTAAAAGCACATGTGACACAGGTCTGTGTTGGTGATCCTTCTGAAAAGTGAAAGGTGACTTGCCCTCCAAGGATGAAGGTCCTTTTTCAAAAGGGTGGCAGAAAGAGGCTTGTTTTTGTTATGTCCTCCTTGATGTTCCTTGTCCTTCACTGATGTTCATTTCCAAATGTTCTTGGAGTCCTAGGGTCTCCCATTCCCTTGGATCCAGGTGATGGAACTCTTCAAGAGTGAAGCTTCTTTATTCCTCTGTTCTTATATAGGGGGGAAAATAGGGCAGGAGAACGTCCTGGGGAAAAAAGAGAACATAAAGCCCGTCCTGATGGTTGGTTAACTGCCAAAGCAAGAAATTCTCAATTTGGTTTATGTGCAGAAACATGGCTCTCTGTCCCTGAGTGAAGTGCATTCCAGTACAGGGATGCCAAGCTCATGCACTGTTCCCTAGGTAATGATATTTTTTTACTGTTGCTCCCAGGAAGGCGATTCTGCATGAAAGGAATTAAATGGCATGAAGCTTTGTGTTTAGCAGGGGACAGGAATCAATGGCTCGGGAGCACGTTAGTTGTTAGTTTATAGATGCTGCCCCATTAGCACCCGTGCAGATTGGAGCTGAGGGGAGAAATTTCCAAAGCCAGAGAATGAAAGGCGAGTTACATTTTTTACCGGAGTTGGTTCTGATATTTTGGCACTCTTAGCACGGGTTTATAGCCAAGTTGATGTTTGTCATGAACAGCCTTGTCCCTGAGTTTGTTCTGTGGAACTCTTTTTAATTTCAGAACACCAGCCTGTTGCATGGCTGTTGGCAACACAACATTGACTTAGCACCTGTGCTTTGCCAGCACTGATGGATTTCTGCCTGTGTGCAGCTGTGGGCCAGAGTGGGACTGCTGGTGCGGTCTGGGACTAGAACCTAAAGTCACTCTGCAGTTTGAGAACCAGGCTTGTCTCAAGTGAAGACTTAAACTGCAGTGTCTAAGTGAAAGAGATCTGGCTCTTGCTCACAGTTTCATTTTCCTCCCCACCTGCTCTGCTCTCCAAACTGAATCAGACACTTAAATAAACATTCATCAGAAAAGGCTGGACTTTCACTTTTTAGAAGTCCTGTGTAAGAGCATCCATGTAGAGTACCTTAAAAGTAGAGAATTAGTCTTAATGTAGTTGTATGCTTTATGGAGGCAGACTTTTCTTTCATTGCTCCAGGGTAATGGCATTAGTGTAAGAGGACAAAAAAAAATTTTCTGTCTTCCTGTACCCTCAGCTCACCATACAGTAACGTTTCACCTTTTGAAAACATCCTTTGTTGAGACCTTTGAATAGACTTTCTCATGAGAATGGTGTGAATAAACCTATTTAACCAAATGTCAAAGATATGCTTGGGATGTTTGCAATTCAGCATTTTCTGTGATTGTTTACGTGTGTCTGTGTTGGCTTTTAGGTCTGTTTTGGCTTTTAAACTGTTATCTCAGTTTCAAGGCCTCATTTCAGATTTGCTCTTGCTGTGTTCCCCTATGCTGGAGGGAACCAGCTACTCGACTGGTGAGCGGAAGCTTGCTGAGATGCTCTTTAGAGATCTTGATGTCCTAAATAGTAGGCACTAACCTGAAACACTCCCCCATAGATAATTTTTGGAAAGGCTGCAGAAACTGCCTTGCTTGAGCCTTTGAGAGAATCCAGTGTAAAGAGATCGGGTGTTCCTTGGAAAAAGCAGACCAATTTTATATGAACTTCTGGGGCATACTTTACGTACAAACATATAAAAGGATACATGTTTAATTTACAGCTTCCTGACAAATCAATAGCCAGCCTGGTGAAATTTTACTACTCCTGGAAGAAGACAAGGACTAAAACTAGTGTGATGGACCGTCATGCTCGTAAACAAAAAAGGGAACGTGAGGAAAGGTAGGTTTGCAAGCAGAAGGGCTGTGTATTGCCGCACACTGATTTCTTTAGTCTATCCCAGAAATTCCTGTTAGCTTGTAAGAAACTAGATGTAGGATTTTCCCCAGAACGTTTCCTGGTACCACACCTTTCCCCACCCCTCTTCCCTGCTGTGCATGTTTTGCTTTGCTTAAAGCCAAAAGGCCGTTGGCAGTTAGCTGTGCTCCCTTTTTTGACACTGCAATTCCTGATTGCCCTCTAGTGCACTGGTTACAGTCCCACCGTTCTAGAACTTTTTCTCTGATACTGCTTGAGGGTTGGGAAATGGAAATTAAAGCTGTTTACAATCTGATTGGCACTGTTGTCAGCAGAGCCAGAAAAGCTGATAAGCAGGACAGTAAAAGGAATTAATGAAAGAGCTGAAATCTGCCTTTATTTCCTCCATGTGATGCTCAGCAGAGTGAGAATGTGCACCTGATACAGGAAACAGGCTCCAGTGCAGGACCCCTCTCAGCCTGTGTCTATACACACACAGACCCTTCCTCTCCTGCCCCTTAAAAAACTGTGACTGGCATAAGGCTGCCAGGCCAAGCTCTGTTCTCTGAGAAAGATGAAGTTAAGGCTCTGTTTTTGAGTGCCTGAGAAGAGGGTAGCACAGGGGAACTTAGGATGAGCTCTCTGGCTGAGCTGTTCCAGGGAGTGCTGGGTGCTTTGGGATTTGGGTGAGGCTGGTGGTGTTCAGGAGGTCATTAGCTCCTGAGCTTTAGCAGATGAGCTTGACTCATGCTTTTTCTGCAAGCTCACCCTCCTGGATACCCATGCAAGCCCTTGAAGGTAGGTCAGGCAGTGACCTTGTGTGTATTGCTGTAAGTATCTGTACAGTAACTGCCACTTGGTGACTTCACCTCGTTCTGGAGCTGAAAGAGCCTCAGAAATGCAGAGGTTTCAGGTGACTGTGGGGAAAACAAGCCCTATGAACTACAGCAACTCCGTCTGCTTGATGCAGGTGCCTTCTCAAGCTGCTCTAAAATGCAATTAATGTCTTTGCAAACTTGAGGTGTGCTGGCCTTTGGAAGACTTCTGACATAATTGGGCAAAATTCTGCAAAAGCCTTTCCCCTCAGAGGAGGTGTTGCATTTCCCAGTTGGCTGTTTGCTGGCTCCACTGCATATGAGCATGTCTTGTTTGGGAAGGGGGAAGAAATTTGTTTCTAGGGTTGAGCTGTGCTACACCGATGACTCACTCAACCTCTCCCATCTCTCCATTAGGTCAGCAATACTTGGTTAGCAGGCAGGGCCGGGGAGAATACTGCCAGCCAAGTTGTCCAGTATTTGGTTGGCTTTCTTTGACCCAAGTCTCTTTTTCCATTCTGTTCTTTTCTGTTCTCTGCAAAGACTTGTCTGTTTTTCTGCTCCCCATCCTGGTGGTTGGGGTTTTTTTGGTTTAGTTTTCCAGTTACCTTACTAATTTATTGTGGGGAGGGAAAATCTTTTATATGCACTATGTGTTTGTCTTGTACTATGTAGTTTAGGGTCTTTTAATACTACCTCTCTATTTTTGTTCTGTGCTCATAAATGAAATTACTGCAATTGAGAAATACACCTCTCAGTACCTATGCCTGTTTGCTCGGAAAAGTAGCACCTCAGACCATCTGGTGAACGGGAAAGAACTGAATGGGCTGCCATGTGCTGTAATTTTGTAACCTTTGAGGAAGGCAGCTGGATTGGAAGTGCTTAACTTGATTTACATCTGCAGCAAGCTAAGCACCAGGCCATCAGCTTGATGTTTGATTTTTGTTCTTCCCCTCCATTATGTAAAAATAGTCAAACCCCTACACCCCCAAGGGGTTTGTCAGTGCTGCCGTGCAGGGTGTGGAATCCATGCTGGGCGAGTTTAGGGTCCCTGGATTTTCAGGTTGTACTGTGCCACTCGGTGTTGGCAGAACTTCAGATGTGTTCTTTGGTTGTAGCGATCAGTGTCTACAACTGCAGAAATGAAGGGGTGGGCTTTAATCTAGCTCATGTCTAGGGAACTTGCTAGAATACAAGAGCAAACTGTCAGCACAGCAAAGACTGTTGTGAAAAGGCTGAAATCTGAGCCTAGGTGAGAACACAAGGAAGTTCTTTTGGAGATGGGGTTGAGAGGAGGCAATCTGAGGTATCTCACTCAAGTACCTCTATATCCCTTTTGTGGCTAGGCAGGGAAATTCCCCAACCCCTCAGATTGTCACTAATACAACTTCCAGTGCATTCAGGTTTTCAGCAGCTGTTCTAAGTTGTATGTGAGGGGCTTTGTGTGTGCAGCTCTGGGAGGCGATGCTTGGGAACTGATTCCCTGGAATCGTCATTACCCAAACTAAGTCTTGTGAATCAGCTGGTGAGCCAGGTGGCTTGGGAGAGCAGAAGTGGCTTGTACAAGTGACTGCTCTTGTGGAGAAGGATAGCAGCCCGTTCCTCAGGATGTGGCTGCAGCAGGGAGACGGCCACGTGAGTGCCACAGCCAAGCTCACCAGCACATGCTATGCCTGCTATTCCCTGCTCCCTGTGAGCACAGCCCTGCCCTGCACTGGAGCTGTGACATGCCTGCACCAGCTGATGCTCCTCAGCCTAGGCTATGAAGTTTGACATGACAAAATAGGTTTATTTTTTTGATTTAAAAAAAAAAAAAAAAAGGCTTTGATTACATTAGCTTATTTCTTTTGTTTCTGGGCATAGTCTCAAATGGTGCAATTAACTTTGGTTGTGTACAGTTCAGAAATGCTAAATGGTGAAAATGCATTTGATTTAATGTCTGATTAAAATTCCACTGAAGCTAGACTGGACAGGTGTGCCAAGGTCACTTTGAATATGGCCCCAATTTTATGCCTATTATTACTGTGTAACTGATAACATCTTTTTTTTTCCAGGGGAGAATGAAATGTGAGGCTGTCACTGGAAAAAAAAAAAAAAAGAAAAACCTAACGTTTTTTGTGCTTGTTCTTGAGGGAGTTCATCTTGTGCTAGTCTGTTTTGCTAAATATTAAGGAGTTATATGAAATCTGTTTTTTAGCTACATACTGTACTTCTTTCTTTCTGTCTCAGTTTGCCTAAAGTAAAAATGCTAAGTGTCCCATGTTCTTCAAAAGATAACTTGTGGAATTAATTTCATGTCTCTTGCCTTCATCTGTGTAGATTTATTTTACCTAAGTACGCTGCTGAGAAGTGTTCCTGTATGTACTATCTTCAGAATTAAGAATTTATTGACTGAAGACAAAACCAAAGAAAATCAACAGCAAAAAAAACCACCAACCCCCCAAAAACCCCACATCCTGGGAACAAAACTAAGGAAAGCTGTTGGGCTTGCTATGGCATTCATGCATTTGTTTTAGCATGCTATTTATAGAAAAAAGAGAGTCTCACAAACTAGTACAGTACTGTTTGCTTTTGTCTTCCAGTGAGGATGAAATGGAGGAAGCAAATGGAAATAACCCTATTGACATTGAAGTTGAACAAAACAAGGAGAGCAAAAAGGAGGTATAATTCTTTTTCTTACTCCTGTACAAATGAAGATGTTTACTTACTAGCTACTTGATGTAGAAGCTGACAGTATCTAATTTTCTTTTTGTGCTTTGTATAGTTGTCATACAAGAAAAGAAGAATTGTCTTCAGAATTATTCTTAGATCAAGACAAGTATAGATAAATAAGTTATTTATCTATTATTATCTATTATATCTCTATTATGGATAGAGATGGGAGAATTTAAGACTTTACATCCCATGATAATGTACTATGTGATTGTTTCCTGTCTCTTTTATCCTCTTTTTGGCTGTGTTAGCTTAAACCACCACCCTCAGTAGTTTATATCAACCTAAATGCATGGAGATGGAGTAGAAGCACATCCCCCTATGGAGATGGCTTGGTGGAGGGGAAATACAATCCCTTTTGTTCTAGGTAGACCAACAAAAGTGTGTTTATGTACACGTTAGGCTCTAAGGTATATTCCTGATATATTGAAATCCCCAGTTGTCATTTCAGCAGTACCAGGATTGCAGCTTTATTGGTGAAAAGTAAAGAAGAAAGTTTTTGCGACCAGTTAATTTTGTCTGGCAGAGTGGCCTTAACCTGTTGT
This sequence comes from Dicrurus megarhynchus, assembly GCA_013399195.1. Classification (NCBI taxonomy): domain Eukaryota; kingdom Metazoa; phylum Chordata; class Aves; order Passeriformes; family Dicruridae; genus Dicrurus; species Dicrurus megarhynchus. Next base: position 64,935 of record VXAD01003950.1, on the reverse strand, counting down.
TATGTCAGCTCAAAATGTAGTACTTGCATCTCACTTCAAATACTTCATTTTCAGTGGGCATAGACTTCTGGATGAAAATAGTCACACAAATACAATAGTTTTGAAAACCTAGCCTACAGGAAAGCATGTACTTCATCTTCATGTGTATAACCTGCAGGTTACCTGTTACTAAATAAAAACACCTCATTCAGCAACGTGGCTTATATGTGTGAGTGAGTTACAGGAAAATGCTTAAGGCCTTCTCTCCTTGAAGTTGGCTCCCTTTCCTGGTTTCTTCTAGCCTGATTCCTTTCCCACAGTCATTCTATTCCATTTCTTAATTTTTTTAAAAGATCATATTTAGGGAAAACCCACTAGAAGTATTTAAAAACATTATCCCACACAGTCAAATAAAAGTCCCAGAGCAACAGTTTTGTCAGTCACTGTCAGTGAGATTAGTTTCTTCAACAAATAGTTTTGAATGGAAATAACTGAAAAATCACAACATTCCCATCTGCTCTTCTCCCACGTTGAGAGTGCTCTCTAGACTTTCCAGGAATGTTTAGCTGTTGTTTCCACTGAAGGAACCAGCACTCTTAATGTCTTCATAGGGGCAGAGTGGATGCGAAGCCTTTTGTATTAATCCTTACAAGAAACTGAGTTCTCAGAAGCCTCAGCAGCTCCCAGACAGGAAGGGTTCTCACTTGGCTAAGTTGCAGCTGTGTACTGCAGCTCTGTAGTGTTTTGTAAATAATACTGTTGTCTCATTCGCCATAATTTTAAGAAATTTACAGTTTAGATTTTTCTGTAAGCTCTTCAAAAGCTTGCATCTGTAAAGAACTCCCTTCAACCCCCTTTATTACTACTTCTTCCCAACCAATGCTGACATGTTCTGAACTTGCTGCAGAAGAGGGAGAGGTAGTTCTTCACCAACTTGGCTGCATCCCTTGTAAGGCCAAACCAGATCAGATGTGTGGTTTGGACAGTTACCATCAAGACGTTTTTGCAGAAAATCTTAGTGTGGGAGGAGGCTTTGTGCCCTCCTTGTCATGCTGGTACAGGCCATGGCCCTCCAACCAATCTGAAACTCACGGAACATATGCAGTCTGGCTGTGTATGCCATGGCGGGCGGCCTTGTGGGGACTCTGTTGGACAGGGATTGTGCTGGAGGGCAAAATGAAGCTGACAGTCTTCATAGCCTGTTGAGAGTTTAGCTGGGGTTGTTCAGTCTGGAGAGGAGGAGACTCAGGGGAGACCTTTATCACTCTCTACACCTACATGAAAGGAGGTTGTAGCAAGGTGGGAGTTGGTCTCTTCTCCCAGGCAATCAGTGACAGAATGAGAGGAAAGGTCCTCAAGGGGAGGTTCAAGTCGGACATCAGGAAGAATTTTTTCACTGAAAGAGTGGTTAAGTGTTGGAATGGGCTGCCTGGAGACATTTCAGAGTCACCATCCCTGGAGATGTTCAAGAAACAGCTGGACGTGGCAGTTAGTGATATGGTTTAGTTAACAAGGTAGTGCTTGGTCAAAGGTTTGACTCCATGATCTTGGAGGTTTTCTCCAACCTTAATGATTCAATGATTCTGATTTTACAGTACCTGAACTCAGGGCTTATGGAAATGCCTTGAGAGAGAGAGAGAGAGAGCAGGTAACCAGGAGGAGATAAGTTCGTTCTTGATCATTAGGTTTCTTTTAAGGATGTGGTCAGACATGCAGGGGCTATGATGTGCCTGCAGTGCAGTACTCTTACCGTAAAGAACCTCCCTGTCTCAAACCTGCAGAGATGGTTTTTTTCAGCTCTGAGACCTGCTGGTTGCTATCTGACTTGCCCAGTAATACTGGGATTTCTCAGAGTATCTGAAATCTCTCATCTGTTTCCTCTTTTGGGGATCATTGGAGGAGGAATTATCTTTTCTCTTTTTCTTCTTTACTTTCAGTGTTAGTGCAGCTGTTCGGGTTTCCTCACATAGTGACTCCATAATACTGAGGTCGTGACCTAGACGTGCTTTCTTTGTATCTTCCTTGTTCCTGGAAGTGCCTCCCACTTCATCCTCTGCTTTTACATAGCTTGAGATAGCTTTATCTTCTTTTTACACAGTGAAATCTGAGGAAGGGAACTTTGTATTAAGGGGTTTGTAAGACTGAAGTGCACTGGATAGCAGTGGCAATACCTAAATAAACAGGAGCACTGCTAAATCCCTTCTAAATCCCTTCATTTTAATTCTCTCTGCTTTTCAAAAATTGATTTAATTCTAGAGAGAGATGTGTGTGGCCAGGAAAGAAGAGTTTCCAGGACAGAGTAGATGTTCCAGTTTTTGCTGGGGCCTAGAGGCATTTGGAGATGTCAAAAAGTGTTCTGCTGGAGCTCTGGTTCTTGTCCACAACACAAAAGAGATTTGCATTTTTTGAACTGTGTAAAACAGTCATTTGAAACTGCTTTCATTTTTCTTTAATGTTGAGGCTTCAGGGATGTTTGCACTGCAGGCATTGCATGTTGGTCAACTGACAGCCTGAACCTGTAGCGAGGCATTGCTGTGTGGTCCTGGGAAACAGTGTATGTAGATGAAATATGAGTGGATCTGAAATGCCTATCCATGCTGAATAATTTACCTAGCTCAGTTATCAAAGTGCTCCCTTCTGAAGCAGAGTGCAGAGCTTACCTCACTTATTCATAGCTAAACCAGTCTGGTTTCTCCTGCTCACCACTCCTGTCTGCAAAGAGAAATAGGGGTATCCCTCCTGCAGTGGCAAGAATTATCTCTTGTCTCTGGGCTTGCCCTAGGAATCATATCTCACAGAATACTTTGCACCATTGGACAGAAGAAAAAGCTTGAGAGCAGGCAATTGTCCACATTGCTGCAGCTGTGGGACTCTTTGTGCTCATGAGGAGGGTGGAAGCTTTTATCTGTGGCAGCTGTGCTGGAGTCCTTTGGGAGTCAGAACCTCATGCTTACTTGGGGTTTCGTGCTCAGCCTCATGTGGTTTCAAATGCAAGCATTCAATGCTCACTAATGAGCAAATGCCACAAGCTGTAGAAACTGCATGTAGCTGCAAATTAGGAGGAAAACAATAGCACCAAATGAAGCCAATGTGTTTAAAGCTGGCACTGATCAGGTCGAGGATTCAGATGTACAGCCTTCCCTCTCTGCGTTTTCTCTCTGTGTCACCCTTCTGTTCTGTGTTCTTGGCCAGGCTCCAGTCACTGGGTAATAAATCTTGGGTATGAGTTGATTGTTGAATATAACTTCTGGAGGAAATGGTTTTGCTATCTTAGAATCAGGTGTGCTCTTGAAGGATCTGTAGTATAGTGTCCTGGCTAATCTACCTGTCTCTGCTTTAGACATAAGGGATAAAAATAGTAAGTGGTCTGTGAAATACTCTTTTTCTAAAAAAGAATTAAAGTTTGTTTTAGGCAAAACTGCACCATTTTGATGGAACAGTTCATATACAAGTGCTATGCAAGAAAACCTGGCTTCCAAGAAATGGTGTCATAATCTAAGAATTATCCCATTGTCACCTCACTCCTTTATCCTTTGCCTTTAAATAAATTTGGTTTATTCCTTCTCCTGTCTGGTAGGTAGTAAAACAAGTCTCAGTAAACTGTTTTAGTTGTGTTCTTTCCGTCTCCACACTTCACTTTGTTTCCTTCTGGCGTTCAGTTAAATTGGTGCGTTCAGACCTGATGATGAAAACAAGAAGAAGGGGTTTGGCGGTTTGAAAATAACCAGGACATTTAACTGCTGCAAAGTTGGGCATCTGTTTCCCAAAATGAGAATGGGCAGAGAAGGCAACCACAGTATCTCTGTAAACACTGAAAGCTGCTAAAGAAAAGGAGAGATTTGTATAAGACAGTTTGTATGACATGCCACTTAAAGCAAAAATGTCTTCCTGTCTGCAAACTGGCTTTGTCGTTCTCCAGCCTTTGGTGGTGGCTAAAAGTCAGAGTCACAGAATGGTTTGAGCTGGAAGGGATCTCTAAAGATAGCTAGTTTTGTAAAATGACTGACTGCTGTTTGCCAGGTGCCACCTGCTGAAACTGTCCCTCAGGTGAAGAAGGAGAAGCACAGTACACAGGCCAAGAACAGAGCAAAGAGGAAACCTCCCAAAGGAATGTTCCTTTCCCAGGAAGATGTGGAGGCTGTTTCCGCCAATGCAACAGCTGCTACCACTGTACTCAGACAACTGGACATGGAATTAGTCTCAATCAAACGACAGGTATGAACGGGATCGTACAGAAGTGACTGCTGGGGTTGCTGGTAGTGCCTGTTGCAGTCTGCAAAGTTGGCAGGAATTGGTAGCTTGGCAGTGATGATGCACAGTGCTATGTGCCTTAGTTGACAAGCTGCTGTCCTTGTGCTCTGAATGCAGCTCTGGGTTTTACATCTCTTATGTTTTGGTTCTGTGGGCAAGCCTAGTTTAGACCTGAAGTGAAGCAAGGAAAAGTTCATAGCAGGGACTTGAAGGGACATTTGTTGGCACTTCAGTTCAGAATTCCTTCTATTTTAACTGTAACTTTCCTCTGGTGACATTGGTTTCAGCAGCATCTGATTTCCATCTACAGCAGCTGTTTCCTTTGCCTTTTCAAAGGTACTTGGTACTTCTAGAAGTGGCAGATATGTTTGGCTTAGTCTTTCCTAGACAGGTATCATACAAACTTACTATGTACCTTTTGCTTCCCTGATGGATCTGCCTTTTAAACAAATGTTCTTCAAATATTTGTGAGTAAATACAGGTTTTTGCTACATGAGTTTGTTGACTAGATCTGAGAATTTTGCAGTTTCTAAAGCAGAGATGTCTCAAGCTCTTTATTAAACATAATAGAATTGGTATTTTGGCCTGAAGCCTTTTTCTTGGCACTCGGGGAGAACCTGAACTCTTTAGCAGTCTTTGATTCATTACTTGCTGCAAATGGAGTTGATCTTCTTATGCTGGGCTTTATACAGACCTGGAAGTTGGGGCAGTTCTTGCTCCAAATAACTTGTAGACAACAGAGAATAAATTAAATGGGATCTCCTGATTTGCCAGCTGCTCCTGCTTTACATTATTCCAATACAGCAAACTTTCTTTTTGGAAAAGGCAGGCTGTGAGAAAAACTGGAAGGCTGAGCTTGTGAGATTCCTGCCAAGGCTGCTGGAAAAAAGCTTGTCCAAAGACATTTATTAATCCTTCTTAAAGGGATGAAACTTTCTTTTCAGATTCAGAATATCAAACAGACAAACAGCGCGCTCAAAGAAAAACTTGAAGGTGGTATAGAACAATACAGACTTCCAGAGGTGAGATTGTTTTCTGACCTTTGTTAATTGTGAAGATAAATGCTAATGTTATACTTTGACTAACAGTTAATTCCTTGTTGTTCTTTTGAACAACTCTCTTTTGAGCTCAGATACAAGTGAAAGTATATAAATAAAGTTACCTAATTTTTTTTTTTTTTGCTGTCTAGGTCGTCCAGAAATTTAATGCACGTTGGACCACGGATGAGCAGCTTCTTGCTGTGCAAGGTATGGCACTACAAGTTTATTTGTATTTCAGTTGTTGATAGTCAAAACCCTGCTGCATTTCAGAGCTGAGTTTCCCTTCAGTGGCTAATGAGGAGGACGTTGACATTGCCATGTACTAATGCCTGAAGAATGTGTTTGAACAAGGAAACAATATTCCCCCTTCCCCTCCCTGGGCAATACAAATGGAATCGTATGAATGTTGGCAAATAATGTCTGCTTGTCCAAGCTTTCAGAAAGTGAAGCTCTGCTGGAGTTACTGCTATGCTCTTTGCCTGTGTAAGTTTTCAAGCACTACAGGAAGATTTACACAGGTCTTGTGCATTTGACTCTGCCCATCTTCTACTACACCTCTATTTTCTTCTCTTCTCCAGGGCTTGTCTTAACTATGTGTCTTGCCCAATGTAGACTTTTTTTTTTATCCTCGATTAATCTGAAGAAGGTTTGAAACCTTGGCGGAAGTTCAGCTTTGGATCTTTATGCTGTGACTTGAGCCTGATTTGTGGTCTTTGTGGAAATAACACACTGCTTTTGTTTCTCTTTTTGTTGCTTTTAGCTATCAGGAAATACGGCCGAGACTTTCAGGCAATCTCTGATGTGATTGGAAACAAATCTGTGGTGCAAGTGAAAAACTTTTTTGTAAATTATCGACGTCGTTTCAACATAGATGAAGTCCTACAGGAGTGGGAGGCAGAGCACGGTAAAGAGGAGACAAATGGAACCAATAGCCAGAAGCCTGTAAAATCCCCTGATAATTCCACTAAAATGTCTGAAGAGGAAGATGAGGTAAATCCAATTTAAAAGTCACATGAAATTCCCAATCTGAGCTCAGTTCAGATAGATGTGTGTGTGTATTTATATATATACAGTCTTTGCAAAAGCCATTTTTGTCAGTCTTCAATCTGTGCATATTTCACTTCATCTGGATATACAATTCTACTACTGATTTGGGGAATTGGGAAATCCAGGCTTGTATAAAAGTGGAAGGAGAACAGTAAATTTGCAGCCCTCTGACAGTATGTGTATCTCATCAGAAGGTGGATGTTTTAATACCTCTTGCTGCCAAAACGCCATGCATCTTTATCTCACTTGGATGTTTTCCCTGCACTCAGTTCTCTCAGCTCTTCTAGGTTTGGCTTTGTGGGACCGTAGTGTCTTCTGAGGCAAAGCTTGCTCTTTCATTTCTGGTGAGTGGTTTCGCTCAGGTGAAGGGAAGAAAGCTATAAACAAGATGAGTGTCTGAAACTTCGCTCTGGAATTACCTAAAGGCACAGTTTCCTGGATTTTACAGCTGTTTCTGTGAAGACAGAAATCTAGGAACAGCCTCTTCTTGATGGAGTTTCACAGAGTTAACACTTCTGCAAAGGCTATGTAGGTTTGAAGTTAACAAAGACTGTAGGATGTTTAAGTATGGAAGTTAGTTTAAAAAATTTAGTATTAATACAGTCTTGCAGAAGAAAACCTTGGTAGAAGTTTCTGTGTTAAAAATGTCTGATCAAGGACTCCCTTTGGCCTAATTTATAAGACAGCTTAGTACAAAAGCTGTGTATTGTAAATGCAAGCACAGTCAATAGCACAAGGCAAATTTTGGTCGTGCATGGAGTAAAGACTTCTCAGTGTGCTGTATATTTTTGTTGCTCTGATTAGGGCTAGATCACTTGGACATTGTCCTTCAGACATTCAAAAAGCAGAACTTCACTGCTTCACAAACCCTAATAACATGCAATTCAGAGATGCTTATATTTGGGAACTAAGTCCAAAGGTATGACAGATGAACAAAACCACACTCAGAAGACTTGCCTTCACAGGAGTGTGTGAGTGAAATTGTCCCATTATTTCAGAATTGAGAGGTGGAGCAAAGCAGCATTGGTACTAGTACACAGCCACCAATTTGAAAGATATGTGGCTCTTGTCACTGTCTTTTCCTGTGACCTGTAGAATTACATGTTGGTGATGCAGAGCTTTTCTTTTCTGAGCCCTCTGAGATTCTTCCTAGCTTCAAATATACCCTTGCTTCTGAAAGTTGAGGTCAAAAAAGGGGAGCCTCACTTGACATAGGGAAAAAATGGCTTCAGCAGGAAGTGGAGTGGGCTGATGTGGCCAAGTGTGTGGATACCAGAGCAATGAGGATCCCAAATGAGTTGGGAGAGTGGAGCCATGACAGCAAGGTCTGGTAAAGTTACTACTAGAGCAGCAGCAGTCATGATCCCCAGATTAGTGATGGAAGGTGCCCACTCCGGAGCAGAGCAGGTGCTGAATGTTGGGAACCAGACCAAAAGAAGCTGTGAATGTGGTGCTCCTGCCTTCAGAGGTAGCATAAGCACAGTGCTGACTGGGTGCCTCTCTCAGTGGTTCTGGGGGCAAAGTGAAACGCCGCTGAGGTTATGACACAAGTGACCTGCGTGGGCTGGGAGCAGGTTCCTGGTCCCTGCTGAGCTGTGCAGAGCTGCATGGCTGGTGCCTGCTCTCGAGGGCACTTGCACAGGCAGTGTCCGGTCAAGTCCAGTGGACTCGGCAGTAGCCAGGAGAAGACTTTGCTGGCCTAACAGTGAAATGCCTCGGGTGCTTTCTTCCTTGGCATGCCTTGGCTGTCTGGCCACCAGCCTGGTGAAAGGTTCATCAGACCTCTGAGGGCTTTGGGCTTTTCCATAGCCTGTGACCACAGTTCCTTTTATTTGAAGGGGGGAGGTGAGGCTGCTGTTTATAAAGCAGCATCAACTCCAGTCTTAATTCCTGTGTGTTTACAATCCCAACAACAAATCCATGTGCCTCAGAATAGAGAAAGCTGCTGGAATTCCTCCCGTGTGCCAGGGTTGTCTGTTTTGTCACTGTCAGTACCATGGATCTGGGCTGAAGTTTGGAGATGCAAGAAAGCCTATGTGTATTCATTTTAAACTAAATGTCTGCTTTTTCTCTCCCTTCCCTCCAGGCTACTTCTGTTCTTGATGTCAGATATGCATCTGCTTCGTGAGAAGGTGCTGTAGCCTAGAACAATTTGTGTTGACTACTGTGTTATCCAGGATATCAGGTATTAGCAAACCTCAGACAGCCATCTGCATCATATCTGTGGACAAGCAGCTATTACCAAAAAAAAGGCAAACGCTTCCAGTCCTGTGCTACATCTGCCTTAATCTCCCCTCATTCCTCCATACTGCCTCCACTTTCTTTCAAAAGCACCCAGGTAGCTCAGCTCTCCATTTCACCAACGTCATGCTTAAGCATGGGGACTTCTAGAACCAGTAACACCTGTCTATAAATTTTGACCAACCTGCAAAACAAGGAGCTCCTTAGCAGCCCCACAGTAATTCTACACATTAGGAGTTCTTAAAATACTTGGTCCATAGGGTATACGTATGTATTGCTGCATGGCCTTGCGGTCTCCGCTTCCTGTGTATTCTTACGATGACACTATGATTAGTGAGCTTTCTGTAAAGGAGGGGCCTGTGCACATGCCAGCCGTGTCAGGTTTGTTCTGCAATGACAGGACATGTTAGCAAGCAATCATGAATAATACAAAGTGATAGGAAATGTTATTTCTAAGGTTTGGTCAGTCCAAAGTCGTAGATGTAACTCATTACACTTCTGGTTTGTGCAATTCTTTCCACTGTATTTGTGTGTTCTTGCTTCATAGAAAGCTCCCTAATTGAGCATTTTATTCCTGTATATTTTAATGGCTTTTATTTAGTGCAAAAGGGAATACTTAACCTGAAACTGTTTGATACGCTATTTAACCCCTGGCATTCAGCATTTGCATTGTAACTTGTTAAGTGAGTGCTACACAACTTTCTTTTTCCTGATCCTCTGTGGGATTAAGTCAAAACAACTTTCTCTGGTGCCTCTCCTTTTGGGGAATATGTGCCTTTTTGCATTTGGCTACCATAGATCACTTTCTGTCCCAGTGTCTCATTCCTCTTCAGAGCGCTGTTTGCCAAAGACATCAAACTGCTTCTCCCACTGGAAGTTTGGATGAGGGTTGGAGCACAAAATTCAACCTTGAAGAGTTTTTGGTTTCTTGGAAGTGTAATGGAGAAGAACTGGGTTAATTTTCATTGGCCATTTTAACCCTTCTGAAGCACACATTGCTTTCATGTTCTGAACCAAAATATGCAATTTAAAATCTAAGAGGTGCTTTTCCAAATACTTGGTGCATGCAGCTTTCAAATCCCAGCCCTCTGCTTGGGTGGCCCGTGCTGTGGCCTGTCTAGCTGGCTTGAACTGGAGCTGTTCTTGCAAGTCCCATGGGAGGACTTTGCACCTTGAACAAGGTGGTTGCCGACTGCCGAGCTGACAGTGTCCAGGGAAGCTAGAAGCAGCAGTATTACTTCTTATCCAGTGGAAAGCTGCAGAATAACACTAGTCACAAAGCATTTAAAAATGGTTAATTTAATGCTGTTGGAAGAAACCACCAGGCGTCTTTGCAGGTGGAAAAAAGGACCTTCCTTGCCTCTCTTCCTCTGCAGAGGATTCAAGCCAGGATGGCACACAGTGATGTAGAGCACCAGCCTTTCTTAACACAACTTGAAATGAGCTAGCCCATGGCCTGGCCTGCAGCTGAGGTTGGTGGAGCTCAGGGCCGAGCCCTGGACTTGGTGCTGAGGTTTGGCTGCTGGGCTGTGCCGTGCTGTGTGCTGTGGTGGCTCTGCTCTCTGTACCCAAGCAGGGCAGGCTAATGCCAGCTGGGCAACAGAGCCAGCTCTGGCACCTCCTGCAGTGTGGTCACAGCCCAAGGAAAGGCAGGAGAGGTGGCCTCTTGTAGCACTGAGGTGTGGTCTTCCCCTTGGGGCTGTGTGTGAGGAAGGTAATTCAACATCAGAAGCTGGGCAGCATCACACAGGAACAGGGCAGGTGGAGTTTTCCTACGGCAGGTTAGAGTGTGGAGCCCCAAAAGGGCCTGTTTCAGCCACTTTGTGAGCAGTTCCATTCTAGTAGCTCCAGAGAGATCCTCCGAGGTGATGGGAGGATGGAAGGGAGCTATTCCCTATCCTCTGTATTGCTGTTTGTGTCTCTGCAGCTGTTGCTGTGAACTGGCAGCTCTGGTGGCTCAGGTGTTCCTTCAGACCTGTGCCAGTTGGTGCTGGGAGTCTCCTGTGGGAAGGAGTGCTAGGTGTTAGCCAGTGTGAATTAGGAATAAAGACTGGGCAAATAGCACTGTGAATCCAGTTGACAGTTGTGGTGTAAAGCAATGCTGCTCTTTAGAAACACTCTAGTATTAAATATTAAGCCTCCTGCTGGTACCAGTGCATGGAGGACAGGTGTGGTGTGGGAGTGGTGTGGGAGCTTGTATCCCAACTGGGGGAACTCATCAGGAGAGGCTTCTGCTGGAGACTTAGGTACCTGTGAGGACTTCTCATCGGTTTTTGCCCTCAAATCTGTCCATCTTATGATCAGAAAAGTTGTGTTTTGGCTTCATCCCCATAGGGTAGGGGGAAACGTGTATAATTTGTGATCTTAGGAAGAAAAAAGTTGTTTAATTACTTTTCAGTTGACTGCTATCTTATTGTAGTTGATACATGCAATATAATAGCACTGTATTTAAAACATTTAGTTTTTTACATTCTCTTGAACTATGTTTTTAAATGCGATAAAATCATTTTAGCTTTTGAAATGGTTTGACCTTGTTTAGGTGAAGACCCTCTTTTTCTTTTGTTAAATGGGTCAAGCATTAGATACATCAACTGGTTGCATTCTGACTAGAAGGGTCCACAAAGATAATTGCATAAGATAGAATATTCACTTAAATTTTGTTTCTTAAACTATCAATGTGAATGTCATAATTATATATATTTTGTGGAAAATGGGAAATTATTTCTCCTAAGTATAAGTTATTGTGCAAAATATGGTATCGTTAAAGAAAATGATAGTTTAAGTTTTAGTTTTAGAAATCTTAAAGATATAAAAGTGTATTGCATATGCATAAAAAAATTTCATTTGTTCTATTTAATTTTTATGTAGTTGTGTAAAGTGCTAGGTAACTTTTTTTCACTTATCCATTAAAACAACCTTGTTACTTGAATATTCGTGTTTAACTGGTTTGAAACAGTGATCAATTTTTGTAATATAATCTTATAACCAAGGGAAAAAAATACACGCCTCAGTTGTGCTTAACAGTAAAGCAACAATGTACAATCAGATGCTTAAGACCATAGTAGCCATACCTGGTAGTGCAACCACAATGGTTGTGTCTCAATATATTTAATACCAATGGGGATAATGGTTTCTTAATATATTTTTACAAGTTTGCAACCAGGAAGACCCCATAAGTATCCACTAGAACACTTTTTTAATAGTTAAAATAAGAGTGAAACTCTTACTCTCTTAAAGCAATGTCCTGACGAACATTTTTCTTTCCTGTACAAATACATCAGAAACATTATGTATTAAAATACGCTCATTGTCACTTTAAATTTCAGTTTTTATTCTATGAAATCGCTAATATGCTGTTGGTATTCTTGCACACCAAATATGAGCCAAACAGTGCATTACACTAACTTGATCACTGGATTTGTGAACAAAAATCTCCCAGTCTTTGAAATGCAAAAATATCATAGGAGATTTTTTTGATAATGCATTTATTTTTCAGATTGGTATGAATTTGTGCATAGCCCATTCAGCAATGAGTGGGCTGGTATTTTACAAAATAAAAGAGAAAAAATATTTTATTAGCTCCAGCTTGTCTTCAGTAAGTCAAAATCTAGTGATCTTGTGCAATGCCCCTAAAGCAAATACTTTCTGCCACTCCCTGGATTAATGCAGCTTTTCCTGTTGATAGTAAAGCACAATTGCAGTGAAAGTTACAGTTCAGAAAATGGAAGGTCAGTATAGTCTATGCATGTTGTATAATAATGAGTGTTTACATTCATATTCTCCTAAAATAAAATTTATACTGGAGTGTATAGTATTCCATTATGTAGATTTTATCAATTTTGTTAACTGCTTATAGATTGCTTAAAAGAAGTTTTTTCAAGATTTTAAAAGATGTATAAGGTTAAGTTTGCAAATATAATGGAAATGCTGTATAGCTTTTGAAGTGACGAAATACTCGTTGGGATTTTAAAGAAAGTATGTTGTAATAATGCTGTTGTAAGTAATATTTTAAATGTCTTTTTTGCCTGTTTTCTATTATTCAGCACACTTACTGTGATGAATGTTCATAGCATTATAAAATTGCTTAGCCACTGAAAAGTAACATTTGGGTTTGGATTATTTTACTGTATGAAGAATTATAGTGGGGTAAATTCCTTTGTGAAATTCTACATAATTCATTTTTCTATGATTTCCAATGTTTGCTGACATCAAATAAAATTTTTTCAAGCCATTGATGTAATAAAATATGTAGTAAAATGTTATTGATGTAAAGTGTGGTTCTGATGTGTAACTGACCCCCTACCTTTCAGATTTTGGTCAAGAGATGCAAAAGGGGTTTTTCCCTTCCTGACAGTGTCATCACTAACGTAAGGAGGAGCTGAAGAATAAACTGCTGTCTCTTTGCTCCATGGAAGAAGCACTTGGCTGTACAAGTTAACAAGATTGTCATCTTTGTCCTACAATGAAAGAAACACATTTAAAATATGTAGGAAGAGGCAACACTTGTCCTCAAAGCTTAGCAGTGTGCAGTGTTGCTATTGAAGATGCTCAAAAAGGCAGGAAGTTTTGCACCTTGGAATTTTCAGAGTGTTTTCTGTCTTCATATGCTGAGGTGCTGCTAGGCACTAAACGCAGAAGCACAGACTTTGTGGGGCTGTTTGGGGGAAACTGCTTTGAGCAGGCAGATCCCAGCAGTGCTCTGGGAGCCCGGGGTTAGCGCAGGACAGGTGACAAGAAGTTCTCTGCTTTGCTCGTGTGTGGTACAGCAGGACACTGGTGGTTTCCAGCTCTGCAGCCTATGGAGGGCAGGAATTAGTCATGCCTTTCTGTATTGTAGAGCAAAGTGGTGGGGAGGGAGACGGATTTGGGGTTTTGGAAGAACAAGCAGCATTTTTGAGAGCTGAGGGTGTTTCCTTACTGGAAAGCATTCCTTGTAATTTTCCTACTGGTAGAGAATATGGTACCAATACTGTAAGGTAGCAATCTGCTTTTTTAGCGGAGTTATTTGACTTGAAGTGCTTAAATCTTCAATACAAAGCAGCTCTTCTTGCCTGTGTGCCCCCCAACCCCAAAGTAAAACTAAGAGAAACAAATAAAAAAGAAGGAACTTCCCTTCTTTTCCATCAGGGAGCATAAAAAGGTGAGGAAACGGGGACTTCCCCTGTCTGAACATGTACTCTCCTGAGGAGTCTAGAAGCAAAGGTAAAGTAGTGATATTACCACTGGTTTTGAAAACACAGGTGCTGTATCTGTGCCTGGTAATGGTATGTATTTGTAAATGGGAATGCACTGTTGAATTAATGCTGTATTATTCCTGATAGCCTGTCCTAACAATTTGGAATCTGAAGATGGTGGCACTGAGCACTTCTCCCGTAGAGTAGGAGCTGCCTTGCAGGATGTGGTGCAAGCTGGAGTTCAGGCTGAAAGGAAAGAGTTCATTGCTGGTGCTGCTAAGTGTGCTGAGGGTCTTAATCTGATCCCCAAGTGTCAGCTTTATGAAGTAACAGTATAAACCTGGATTTAATTTTATAAACTGTCTTCCAGTCTGAAAGATGCAGAGTGATGTTTGGGAGAGAAAACCAGGTATCAAACCTATTGTCTCATTCACCTCTAAAGCATGCTCTGGCTTATCCACCCAAATAGCCTTTGAAGGAGTAAGAGCAAGTGTAATTTCTGATCTTGCTTTTAGTAAACAGTCAACAAAATGTATATGTACAAACAAACGAAACAAAAACATTCTGCAAAGGGCCTGCTGACAGTGGTAGAGAAGTTGTTTTCTTTTGGTGCAGAAGAACTAAGAAGAGAATCAGTGTAAAATTTTGTGGGAACTAAGTTTCTAAGGTCATCAAGAGGGGGATTCTTGAGGACAGTAGCATAGAGGAGGTCTGAACTTTGATAGATGGAGAAATCACCTGGAAGTTTCCCCTAATGAAAGGGGAGAAGTTTGTATGGAGGAAGGCTGCAGCCTAGCTTAATAAGTGCAGCAAAGGGCAGGATTTTCTCATTTGAGTGAAAACATTGACCAGATAAGGAGTTCACACTGGGCAGATCAGGAAATGTGAGTCATGTCATGCTGACTTCTTTGTAGCTGGAGATGAGGGTGAGGGAGAGGTGAGATGTTTGTTCTGACTCTGGATGTGTTCTTAGTTTTCATGAAGGTAGTTTGCAACAGGAGAAGCTGTGTGGAATGATGGAAATAAAATGTGAACTGGGAGATGCTTTTCCCTATCTGCACCCTTTGGGGGAACAGACGTAATTTGTCTTACACACAGCATATGAGACTGTGGCTCAGCAAGACCTGAATAAGTTTTTGAAATGGAAGATGGGACTGTGTGTGTGACAAAACGGAATTGATTTCTAAAATAAAAAGATGAATAGGAGATCTCAGCAGCTGCACACTTCTTGATGCTGCCTTGTGTATTCAAGGTTTAGAATAAGACATGGTGGAAAGGTGAATTAATGAAATAGAAGAATGTGTGCAGTGGGTTTGCCAGAGATCCACGTGTGCCTGACTAGTCTATGGCAAGCTGCAGGATTCATCAGTGGATAAGGATATCGCTGCCTGAGCTCGCTGTCCAGAATCCCTTAGAGAGAAATAAGCTTTTCTAGGGTATAATTAATTTAATCCTAAATTAGATGTTGAAAACTGATCTAATGTATTACATCCTGAAAGTGCTTATTCCCTTCCTTATTACAGATCAAGGTAGAGCCTAGGGCTCTGTCTCTGATGTGGGAGCTGGGCATTAACCATGCTGGCATTAACCATGGTGCCATGGATGCCTGGGCTTAACCCAGGAGGGGACAAGGACTTGGACCTCTCACTGCAGTGCTGGGCATTGTGCTTGGAGCTGGATAAAGAAATGTTGATGCCTCATACCAATGCTTTGTAAAGTTCCTCTGAGGTATTGTGTTCCTGACAGAAGATACAGTGGGGAATCTGGGATGGTTGGAAACTTCTGGAGCTTCTAGACAAGTATGTCCTCCTTGAGATCCCAAATTTTCATTGCTTGTTGAAATTTGCCTCTGATTACAGAACTAGCTCCCAGTGGCTTGGAATCTTTTAAGTGCTTTGTAAATGTACCTTTATTGTGTGGGGAACCTCACTGGGCCAAATTTCCATTCCTTTGAGCCCTGTATCCCCCCTCTCTTGAAGGGACAGTTCAGGTAAGAAGCATCCTGTGAAGAAGTGTCACTAATGCTGAAAATGTTATACTGGTGTATTTTCTACCATTTTTAGCCTTTCCTCTGCAGCTGTAGGGACAGCTTTTCTAATGCTAGAAGTAGCTTTGTGTCTCTTATCATTATGTTGTGCTGTTGATGCTCTCGAAAAAATAAATTAAAACCAACTATTAATAAACCAAACCCAAAGCAGTCAATTGGATGTTCTCCTTTAAGCTAATTTCCTTTCACTGCGTGACTGGTTCTCCCCCTTGTACGGTCAAGTCTCACTGGCACAAATATTCTGAGAAGATAACTTTTAAGCTTAAACAAATTATCCTTTAAAAGTATTTGTATAAAGATTTCAGTTTCTGCAATTAATCACGGGAGGCCGTGGGTTCAGCGCCGTGCTTTACTCGGGAAGCAAACAATACCCTGTGCCTGTGCTCCATCACAAGCAGCCTCTCGCTTTGACTTTCAATGAGTGACCCAGAACCACAGTGGGATTTAGCAGCAGAAAAATAATTTAAGAGAACTGTTCCATGCAAACAGGGAAGATAAACTAGTCAAGCAATTTGTTATGAACAATGCCTTTAGCCCAAGGCATGGATGGATAACTTCTCTTCCTCATGGTTTTATTTTAGTGTATTGTTAGCAGTGAGTACTGGGGTCTGCCAGGGCTCCAGATTTGTAGTTCAGAATTCAGTGTCAAGAAAAAAGATCATAATAAATACCAACTGACTTGCATCTTCTCTCCCCTCAAATGTGCACTGCCTAGGGCCTCCAGAATGAGAAATACACTGAGTCTTCTTCTGGCAGCCTGGCTCTCAAGGTGCAGAGAAAATCTCTTACAGTAAGAGGAGAAAACTTGATTTTGTGTGTGTATGTGTATATATATATAAAACCTATAACTCCCTAACTTCTGCTGGATTTTCCAAGGTATTTTTGTATGAATGCTTTAAACCACAAGTCCCCCAAATGAGGGAGTGTAGCCCCTGCTGTAGGCATTAAAAAAATAGGGAGCCTAATCCAAGCTTTGTTAGGTGCATTTACATAGTCTGCAGTGAGACTTGGATAAGGTGGATAGTAAATAACTTCATAATGTTAGAGCAAATGCAGTTTTAAATGATTACCTGTCAGCCTCTCATTATGTGTGGGCCAAGCAGAAACTTGACAAGGATGTGCCTTGCTCATGAGGGGACGTGTTGGTGTGCTGTGAGGAGCAGCAAGGTTTCAGCAATGCTTTATTGACTCAGAGAGTGTCCAGCTCCTCAAATGGCTTCCTTGTTAGTTACTAAACCTGTTTTGAGGACATAGAGGAGGGAATTATGTTGTATTCATGAAACATTTTCCTTTTCACTTTGTCCACTGGAGATGGTAATTTCTTGGATTGAATTGAGTAATCTCAAGGATTTCACTAGTAACTGTGCTAACAAGAGGGCAGTGAATGTGGTCCTGTTTTCCAACCTTCTGCAATATTTTGCTTCTGTTATGAAAAGAAAAAGTTATCTGTAAAGTGAAGCAAAGAGGGGATTTGTGATTTTTGTTGCTGTTCTTGCATTTAAAGATTGCCATAAAGTAGTGGAGTCATCTCTCTTTCTCTTGTAAAGGTGCATTTTTTCATTTAGTAACTCAAGTTTTGTTTCTGCAGCCTCCTGGGATGGAGAGGTCACAGTGCTGTATAAATGAAAGCTGAGTAATTTAGATGGTTTTCAATGTTTTTACATTTTACTAAAAAGTTTAATGTTTACTTAATGGCCTGTAAACCCTCAGGAGAATATGTCTTTGTTTAAAAATTCAGAACCTACTAAAGGCTTCAAACAACTGCTGGTTGCTTGGGGGGACTCACAGCATTGCTGTGGGTTGCTAACATGCTCAGGGAGGTGGAGCAAAACTTTAATTCCTGCTAATTTCTGCCAAACCTAAGTCAAGGTTAACTCACCCGTGAGCTGACCGCTGCAGATGGGGCAGTGTTAGGATGTGTCCTTCCCATGAATTAGTCAGTCCTAGAGTAATGACCAGTTAGGGCTTGCATTGCCATCCTGTGGGTGTTCGGGAGGTAAAAACCCTAGGCTAATGTCTCACAGTTATAGAAGAGCAGTTACATACCTAAGGAAGAGACGTTTCCTCGTCCTTGTGGTACGTGGCTAGCAAAAGCCCCCAGAATGCCATTTTAGGCAGTGCGATCAAGCATGGTGTTGTAAAAGAGGTTTGTGGTAGATGCTGTCTAACTGCAAAGGGTTATCTTTGTCTTCTGTGAGACAAGCCCCATGAAAAGTCGATGCTGGTGGGAAGGGGCTGACTTGAGCTGCATGTGGCTGTGAGGGTGTCCCTGTTGGAGGAACATCACAGAGGCTGACATTGTGTAGCAGACTGGAGGGATGGGTCCTTGGCTGGATGCAAGAAGCTTCTGGAGGGAGATGGACTTCAGTGTGGACTTGCTCTCTGAAGGCTGAAGTTTTCTGACTCTAGAAGGGTATTGCCTTTGGTGTTGGCTTGCTCCTTGGCAGCAATGGTATTTTTAGCAGGTTTTTCTGGAAACTCCTAACCAGGCATAATCAAAGCACAGAGTAAAGTTGGAGAGCACAAGAATGACTTGATGTTATACACATCAACAAGATTGCTGGGCTGTGCTCCAGCTGCAGACTAGCGTGGGTGTCTAGAAGTCAACAAAAGGTACCTGGAACCTATGCTGGGAGCAGTGGAAGCACCATCACAGTCTGTGGGGGAGTTTGGGCTTGGGACTGCTGCCATGATCCTATCTCTAAGGCCATTCCTGAGTAATGGATGAAAAGTTTGGTTTGTTTTCCCTGCTGAGTCTGGCTGCACATCACAAGTTCCCTTTTGTCACGACAGCCTTTATAGCAGGTTGTTCTCCTAGAATAGCTGGAGTTTTGGAGAACAATGTCCAAATTTCTTCAGTGTGTGACTATTTTGTTCTAAGTGAGTTGTTTTGTAGGCAGACCCCCAAGGGCTACTTGCCTGGGTGGCTTTAGCTCGGCTTGGTTTAGTTTTTGTACACTAATTATTCCTTTGAGATTCACTTTGTGATTTCTGTTCAGCTGTTTAGGTGTCTCGGATGGGAAGACAAAGTAACATGTCATTTAAATAAATTAATACGTGAAAACTGTGTGTCCTGAAGTGTTTGATTAATGCTTGCAGAAGCCTTTGGAGGCCGTGTGTTTGTGGCTGGAAGCTGGGCAGTGTGTGCAGGCTGCTGTCTTAAACAGTGCCTGCAGCAGAAGCTAGGGAAGAGACTCTTGCAGGAGGAAGGGGCATAGATGTGTCCTTGCACTTCCTCTGCACTCCCTCCTGGTCCCCCTTAAAAGGAGGCCTTTCATGTGGGAAGCTTGGCATAAATCTGGATTACTCTGGCCGTTCAAAGCTACTGAAATCTACTGGCAAAAAATCCATCTCTTGTCCAGTGGTGAGGCTGAGGCTGCAGAAGGGCGATGGCAGGAATGGTGAGGGGCTGGAGGGAAACGGTGCAAGTCCTTGGGGGATGGAAAGGAGGCACTCAGTGTAGGCTGTGCCCCTGGAGCAGGGGAACCTTAGAGCCCTGAACTGACAGGATTTATTTTTGCAGGAGATGGTTTTTGGCCAAGGAAGGTGAACAGGTGGATGCTTCAGCTCAGGCTGTGTGATAGGGCTAGAAATTAACTCTTGGCAAAGTCCTGGAAATGAGGTGGCAAAGGGAATTAATCATTAGCAGAGCTGAGTGACAGATGTGCCGCATTCTTTATTGCTGTGAAACTTTGAGTTTGGTTATCGTTGTACAGAAACTGTTTCTCAACAGCCTGTGTTCAATGCAGGAGTGCCAGGTGGCACCTCTGGTCTGTACTTTGCCAGAGTTGGCAAAACTCTGAGGAGGCAAGGATGGGGAAGGTGTTCCCAATGGCCCTGAAAAGTGATTAATCTTGTCAGATGACAGCCCAAGCAATACCTATTCCAAAGGACTGGGGACTGCTTCAATAAATTATGAATCACTAATGATTTATTTGGGGGATTTCTCTGAAAAAAAGTCTAGATGAATATAATTTGAAGGGGAGGCACAAGCTGTGCTGGGATGCATGAAGGACCCACACGTCTGGTGATAAATGATCAAGTGGGATGACTTCTTGTAGGTTTTGAAGGCTGGAAACCAAGGAGTGGGTTTTAAACCTGCAGCTGCCTTCAGATGTACCAGGGTAGGTTGCAGGTGTTGGATGCCAGCCCGACCTGCCCAGCTGAGGGCAGAGGGTCCCACAAAGCAGGTTCCCATTTGCCCAGGGCAGCAGGGGGAGTGGATGGTGCGTGTGGAGCCTGTGTTTGGCGTTTGGTACCTGAGTGAGGACTGCTCTCCCAAGCCCAGCACTGCTGGTACTTACCTCAAAGGCTTCATCCAGCCTGCCAGGCCTCGTGGTGCTGTTCTCTTTGGGAGGAGATGTCTCAGGAGGACAAGCCATCTGTACAGGCAACTGTGGGAGCTTGCCCTAATTATGCCTTTCTCCCCTTTCCTCTCCCACACACTTCAGCAGCTCCCATCAGGTAAGGAATACCAATTTATTCATAATAGCATCTGCTTGATGTGACTGTTTCCATGGCCTTTATCGTATCTCTGCAATTCCAGGACATCAGCTCTGTCACACCTGTAATTTATTCTCGAGCTGTAACGTAGCTCTTGGAATGATGCCCAGGTTTGACTTCAAGCAACAATGAATTCACAAGGTCCCTAAGCAAGTGGCTTCAATTTTAAGTTACCTTTGCTGCCCTAATTTGCCCAGCATCTTTTTTGTTTTCTACTTGGCCTATCTCACTGCATCGCCTTCTGCCAGGTTAAAAAGACTATGATCAGCCACATCTTCCCAGCCTGCTACTTGTAAACAAGGGGGCAGCTACATCTCAGTCTTATTTTGGACAAAGCAAGTAGTATTAGTTTGCTGCTGCTCTCATTAAAAAGAGGACTTGACAGAATTTAAATGCCCTCCACTCAAACTCATGGTATTTGGTACTGGTGATGTGCAGAGATGAATCTTTCTCCTGTGTTTCCTGGAATAAATTATCAGACAGGTACATTACCAGATTCCTGTTTCATGGCTGCATTGATGATGCTCTGGAAGTCAAGAAATCCATTTAGCCTGATCCAGGGCTTCTTCTCTACAAAAGGTGATTTCCTGTTTTTGTGTTTGTCCTCGTGCATCGACCACAACTTGCTTGGGAAATAATTGTGTGGCTGCTTTGCCTCCTTGATGAGCCCAGCCAGAGCCCACCTCCCACGTGACGGAGGACGCTGAGTGCAGAAAGTGATTAAATGTTTGCCTAGCAAGTCGAGCAGCGTGTTTAGCTGCCTGGAGGAAAAGCAGGCTTGTGGGACTCGAGCTAAGCTCATTCATATTTTGATCCCTGAACTAATCTAACTGAAAAAATGAAATACAAAATGAGAGCAGTTCTGCAGCCTCTGCAACTCTGCCTCTAATTGGCAAAGTCCGGGCAAGGCCCCAGGTGTCCCTGAGAAAAAAACAACGTGGTTTCCTCTGGAGTTCTGGGGGGCACCAGGATCTCAAGGCAAAACCAGCCCATGGGGCAGGGAGCTGGATGGAGGCTCCTCTGGGAAGGGCATGGGGTTGGCTCCAGGGCCCTAGTGAGCCAGGAGTGCCACCTGCCTCCTGCAGCAAGGGGCTTTCTAAATGTCACCTTTCACCGAGAGGCACAGCTAATGGGTCTGCATTCCCTGTGGGGAAAAGGTTTGCCAATGGAGGAGCTTCATTGGCATGGCAGGCAGGTCTGCTTCCATGTTTAACTCATCATCTTGCTCCTTCTGCCCTGTTTATCTCTGGTATTCACATGTTGCAAGTTCAATCAAAAAAAAAAAAAGAAGGAGAAGTTATTCATGCCCAGGAAAATGGAGTGCGGACGCTCGCTCTGGGGTTTTGTCCACAAATACTGAGCATGGCCAGGGATTAATTAGTAAGAACCCCTGGGTCAGCAACTTTCCTGTTGGGCAGGAAGTGCCAGCCCCAGCAGTGTCATGTTAAGGATATTTGTCAGTGTGTAGGAACTGACAGCACAAAACCAAACATGTTGCTAAACTGCTCACAAATCTTACCCCAGCCATGGGGTCTGTTGGGTTCCAGCTCAACCAAGTGCCTCTGGGTGAAGTGGGAAAAGGGCAGTGGGATGTTCTGTTCCCCTTGGAAGTGGCTGATGGTTCTGGGTTGAGCCTTTCTAAAGGTGATTTTCCACCCAGAGATGATGGCGTTCAAATCTCCTCTCCTGTTGGAGAGGATTGCCTTGCACCTAAGCTGAGGAAAGCATCTCCAGCATCTGAAATAATGGGAAAGCTCTGGGATCTGTGGAAGAGGCTAAAGGAAAGATTGCCTCCCGCTAATGCAGTGCCAGCAGTGTTTCACCCACTCGGTTAGGAGGAATGATTGTGGAGATACTTGATAGTGACCAAGTGGGATTTATCAGAGTCAGCCGGCTGCCATTCGTCAGCAATGGAGAAAAATTATGTGCTGTACTGGGAGAGGAATTTGCAAACCCCAGTACAAAATGAGTAATAAGGGTAAATCAATTGGAGATGCACTGTGCTTTTCCTGGGAACGGCAGAGTGAGCAGCACAGAGTTTAGTTCAACTGGGAGCATTAGATAAAATGCTGCATTTCATATGTAGGCACTTACTGGTATTTCTTTATTTTTAGAAGTACTGTTGGCTTTTGTAATCATGCTTCACTTTGGTATTGCAGCAGTATTTTTGGGAAGAGAAACAGTGGTGCAGATGCCGGGTTTCTTCTTGAGTGCTGTCCCCATGTTTCTCCAGCTCTTGGGGGGAACTGGAGCCAAAGACCTGCCCAATTTACTGCAGCCTGGTTGGGTTACTCGAGGATGGGGTGTGTGCATCCCGCTGCTGCTGCCATGGCAGGAGCCTCCTGCACGTGCCTGTGAGCAGTCACTCTAGGGATATGCCTCTCTTGCCATGTCAGCCCCCAGGCCTCTGCTTCCTGCAGGGAAAGATCAGGTTCACCTTTTTCCCAAGCCTGTCTCTTCAGCTTCGGCGCAGTTTGTCCCCGTGGCTCCTGTGACAAGCCCACAAGTGTTAGAGCCCTCTCACAAACATGCTGCCCTCGGGGCTGTGCAACCACCAGGTGCTTGCAGGAGCACAGCTTTCTCCAAGCAGGAAAACCTCTCCAATGCTGTAGTATAGCTGCCTTTATAGTGGGGTGGAAAAGCTGAGCCTTCCACTTTGCTTTCCAGGAGCCCCTGTTGTCCTCTCCTAGTGGCCCTCAGCCTTGGTCACTGTGGTACAGAAAAAAGACCTAAATGACACAGGGAAGATGGTCTTCCTTTCCCATGCTTGTGGGAGATGGATTAAAATGATGCTTGGTTTTTTTTTTTTACTCTAACAGAGAATTGTAATTAAATGTCTCTTTCCTTAATGCCTCCTATGGTAATTTGAGACAACTTATTAAAGGCTGGATGGCTGTTCCTGCTGCAGAGCACTGCTGCCTCCTGCCCAGCACCCCGAGCAAGGTCAGGAGTCTGTTGTGTGAGGTGCTGCACTAATACACAGTGAGATGTGACTCTTGCTTTAATAACCTGCTTCTCAGTAGGTAGCTGGGACCTGTGAACCCCCAAAGGAGGCCTTTATTGTTTTGGTTTTTTTTTTAGAGCTGTTCCCTGAAAGAGGAATGAGATGAATACCATATTTCTCTGTTACTGTTTTTAAAGAGGAAGGGTAAGCCATTGAAAACATTACTCATGCTTTTCCCAGTCAATGCTCAGGGATGTCGATGGGATGGACCAAAAGAGAAGCCTTCTTCAGTGAAACAGTGCTGCTCAGTAGGAAATTTCCTATATGAAAATTTCCCCAAGTAAGGACAGGAACGCCGAGATTAAGTGTCAACATGAAGCTTCAGTTGTGGAAAGGAGAATAAATGACAGCTCTGAGGAGAAAATGAGAAGTAATTCAGCATGCTTTAACACGCATACTCTGCTAGGACTTCCAGCACTCAATCAGACTTGCTATCCTTTGAAAAAATAAAAAACTGCAGTCAATTAAAAATCAAATTGTCCCATGTGGATGAGTTCAAGTGACTAGACTGGTTTTTTTAAATGTTTACTTCGTGTGCTTACACTAATTGAAATGCTAGTTATATTGAATGAGTCTTTAAAAATGCCCTGGCCTCACCATATCCCAGCAAATGTCACAGGGAAAAGCATATTTAATTATAGCCTGCTTCAGGAAAAAAAAAATCAAAATTAAATTAGTACTAATGTCTGTTTGAAAAATATAATAAATGTTAGACTAGGTGAGGAAGCATGAACAATCATCTGCAGCTTTGCAGGATACTGCTTTTGCAAATTCATGGAAAATTAAAACCCATTAGCATCTTGAGTCCTCTGCGGAGGAATTTGAGCAGAAGTTGTAGCTGTTCTCCTGCCCCGCTGGCAGTGCCCTGGCTGGCTGCACGCTCCAGGCAATGCCTGCCCTGGGCTTGGTCACTGGAGCCTTCCTCCTGATGGAGCCTCTGGCCAGGTGCAGGGAAGGTGGGATGCTGTGCTGTTATCCTGCTCTGGGAAGCAGGGACTGGGTGGAGGTGGGTGCTGGGCTGGGACTCCTCAGCCTGGAGCAGCATCAGCCAGTCAGTGTGGGACAGGGGATGCAGGGGGGGTTTAAATCTCCGTGAGAGGGGAAGCTGCAGGTTACATGTGGCCCTTGGCCATCAGGAACACAAATTTGTTCCCTTCACAAGCGCCGAAGCAATAAAACATACTGGAAGAGCCATCCCAGAATGCCTGCCAGCCTTCAGATGGGTTTATACAGAAGCTGATGTGTAGCCAAAGTGGGAGGACTTTTACTGCCATTAGCAGATGTTGGTGGCTGCCACTCTAAAAATGAGCTCGGCTGTAAATCAGCTTTTCTACCTCTGCAGGATTATTTTTTTCTTTCTGTAGTTTTCACTGTGCTCGGAGCAGCATCAAATTCTTCTCCATCATCCTCTTCCTCCTCCATTCTTTCTTGTGCCTCTGCCAAGGGCTAAAAATTCCTGGTTTCCGAACACGAGTGTCAAGCTTGCAGCAGACCCTGAAGCTGCAGTGCTCTGGATGCAGAAAAGCTGCTGGAGACCCAGAGGAGCTGCAGCTCCGGCAGCAACTTCCCGGCCCTGGGCGGTGCTGGATCTCCTGGGATCAGCCCGTTCCCCCTGCAGAGAGCTCAGTCACGGAGGCTCAGCCGCAGCGCTGGGTGGAGGTGTCCAGCCGTGGGTAACAGCCTCTCCACACAGGCTGTGTGTGTAGCAGGAGGGGGACGTTGCCTGACTGGAGTAATGACTTGGATGCATCTCTCAGTGGATGAGATAAATTTAAAAAAGTCCTCCTGCCAGCTGAAGAGAGGCATCATCTGCTTGTCCCTGGCTGCAGACCCAAGCTGTTCCCAAAACTGCCCTGGCTGGGTTGCTCTGTGACACTGCAGTGACACAGCCCCACTGTTGGGAGAGACAGAAGGACAGACCTGCATTGAACAAGCACTTCAGCAGGACTTTGTTGTTCTCGGTGCTGGCCTCCTCGCTCTTGTGCACCCCACGTGTCCCTGTGCTGCTCCCTCAGTCCCCTTCCAGGTGCCACGAGCCTGGGCAGCCTCACTCTCCAGCCCAGAGAACCAGAGCTGCCATCTCCCTTTTCCCTGGATGAACCTGACGCAGGGTTTCCTGTTCTCTTATTGGTCTGGTTCCCTCTAGTAATCCCTTCAGAGGAGGGTGGAATTGCCCACCAGCACACAGAATAACACCTCAAAATACATTTGTACGCTGCTCTGGGCCAGCAGGCATCGTTTCCCATGAGGCAGATAAGCTGGAGATCCCAGACTGAGCCAAATCGCTTTGGGCTCAGAGGGTTTTATTCACAATAATTTTTCTCCCCCTGGAACACTTTAACTTGTAACAGACAAGCTATGGTTTGTTTATCTGTTGTTTCCATAGTTGTTATGCTGTGACTGGCAGATAGACTTCAGACACATGGTTACTGGTTTGTAATCCTTAATCACGCTATTTTGGGATTCTGAGGACAACGATCCAAAATCAATATATATATTTTCCCAGCATAAGCAGGCCTTTGCCAGCCTTGGCCTGTGAATCTGGCTTCCTCCAGTATGTTCAGAAACACTAGCTTAGGGTTTTATTTATTCTGTCTCTTTTTCATTTTACTTTGGAGGTATCTGTTTCTGTATTGCCTTCAACTACTACTGGGAACTGGGCTTTTATTTTGGTTTTGTTCCCTTTTTTATTTCTGCTTCTCTCTATTTTTTAGCTGCAAGCTCCTGTACTATGATCCAAAATTTTCTTCAGTTAGGTGAGATGAATCCTATCCTGGTTTCAGATGATGGTGACCAACTCGTGTAGACACCTGTGTTGTAAAGCTTCCCTTTTTATTTGATGGAGAAAAATACCCTCTTCTAGGATACAGCTCATGTCCTCCTAAGTTAGATCTCTAAGCTAGGTGTGCTGAGCATCCCAGAGGTGCCTGTTCTCCTTCCTTAACCCATGAGGGTTGCTGGACAGTCAGTGCAGACTCAGGTTTCCATCCAAGCTGCAGGAGAGGAGTCCAGGTGCTGAAGCTTAAGATGTTTTTAGGTCTGGGACAGAAACTTGCTACTTGAAACAAACTGCTCAACATTTTGTGTTCCTCAGACCTCTAACTTGCCTCTATGACAGAAATGATTTCCTACTGTGCTAGCTGAGTTCAGCAATGAGCTTGATTACATTTTCTTTCCAGCCCTTGTATTGAACCTCTCTCTACCCACTCACAGAGGTGTCCAGGTTATAGGAGACCCTCACACTGGCATTGCACTCGCTGAGAGCCTTGACTTCTAGAGAGATCCCTCCTCACCTCTGTACCGGGGCCCCCTGCTCCCAGCAGGGCTGGACCTTTGGGGCTGCTTCCAAGGTGCATTTCTGGGGGCCCTCGCCGTGTTCCTGTCAGTGCAGCAGAGCTGCAGAAGCCCACGTGTACTTTCACACTGGACTGGAAACCTTTTCTGTAAAAACACTGGGCTTTGCAAATCTTGTCTTGGGTCTTGCAATTCTGGCTCTGCACCCCCAATTCCTGGTGCTGGGATGTGCTCTCTCAGTCCACCACGGGTTTCTGGCTGGGATTTGCAGCTGTGATCCTCAGCAATAGTGAATCCTTACTGGGCTTTTTCAGCAGGGTCCTTTCCAGTTTGGTGTCTCTGATAGCCCTTATAACCTAGGGTTAAATTAGGCATTTCAGTATACTGAGTTAGATGTCAATCTCCTATCTTAGATCTCAGAAGTTTCTGTCTTTATATGAAAGTGATATCCCTCCAATATTTTTTTGTGAGATTGCAGTGTTCTCTTTCTTTTCCAGTGTCACCTAATTACCAGCTCTTCCCACTTAGCTGTAGACTATTGAGCAAGACTAATCTTTTTGACTGTGAAAAATTATATTTGTTTTAGAGCCATGCTTTGCTTGTCTTCCTTTTGAGCATGTCTTCATAAAAATAAAATCTTGCATGAGCTTTTATTGATGGTATTTCTGGTGCTAGGCATCTTCCTGTCTCTTATTCTCCAAATTCTTACAGGCAAGAGACAAGTGATAAAATCCATTATTTAATTTCATATCTCATTTCTCCTTTACTCCTGTCAGTTTTATTCACTTGATGTCCTTTGCTCTCAGAGCTCCATGACTCCGTGGGTAATTTCCCTGCAGTAAAGGCAAGGAACAACTTTTTTTTGAGGAAAAGCAGTGATTTTAGTAAGCCCCAATGCCTTGGCCTTGCCTAGAGCATCGAATTTTGCAGCCATAATACATCAGTGATGCAAATCCTGCCTGCACACCTGGTGTGGCTTTCCCCTGTCTGGTCCCACACTGCAGCATGGGATTAACTAATGCAGCACCGTCTCTGGGAAAGCAGGTGAGGCTGTGGCATCCTGAGATATTTGGGTGCTTGAGAAGACCAGAAGATTGCTCTCGACTCAGGAACCTCAGACCCAGCTCTGTGTTTCCAGAAATACGGGCACACTGCTGTTTGGAAACACCCGTTCTTACCTGGCCTGCTGCAAACAATGAACCCTGTGGTGTTTGGTGTGTGTCTTTCCTCCTGGATGATTTCTGTGAGCTGCCCAGATGGGAATACAGTGATTCAAGCCTGCAGCTGGATCCTCTGCTATACAAAATCCTGAAATGACAAATGAAGCTTTCAGAAACAGGTACAGTGTAAGTCCAGAGCTGCCACGGAGCATTTCGTGTACACGCTGTTCCCCTGCCTGATTGCCCATCGTGGGTTATGATGCTTTTTCTTCCCCTCCCCTATTATGTGCAGTGAAAAAATGGCTTACTCTGAGCATGTGAACTGATAGTTGCAGCCCTCCTAATCCACAGGAAAGAGAGGCTGTAATATTTATTAGTCTGTCGATAAGGATTGCCTGAAGAGGGAAAAAAGGAGATCTGAAATACACAGAAAACAAACAACATATATAGAGCTGACACACATTCCCCACAAATGAGCAAAGAGGAAGCAAACTGGTGTGCCCATGGTATAGAAATATCTGCTATAGTGAAAGCAAGAGAACATTATCACCTAAACCCTCACAAAAACTGCAAATCAACATTTTTCTGAGCTGAGCCACTATAAAAGAGGCACCTCTGCATTCCATTTCTAAATTAATTTGTGTAAAAGCAAAAAACCCCAACCAACCCCTACCCACACATGCCAAAACCCTGACAAATATCCAGCCAGCTCCTGTTCCTTTTTCAGTGGAGATCATTGCTATTTTTTCTGTAGAATGACTTGGTGCCAGACTGTTATCCTGATGCCTTTTACTTGGGCTAGAGGGGTCCTGCAGCTCCTTACTTCCCCTCTCTGGAAGCAAGGAGCAGTACTTCCCCTCTTCCCTCCCCACCCCATGATTGATTGCTTAACATCCTGGGAAGTGGAAGAGAAGGCATCAGGTAAAGGGAAAACAGCAATTCCTTGTGATGTCGGAGACAAGGTCATGGATGCATCAGCAGCCAGGCACCTCTGCGTGTTTGTTAGCAACAAATTTGGTTTGTTGGTGGCAGCATGTTGGATTAATGCCGAGTCCTGCGCTGCATAGACAGCATGGATAAGGTGAAGCGTTTCTGGTGAGCATTTAATGGAAGAATTTCTTGCACTAAGCTGAATCTGAAGAGTATTTGCCCATAGTGAAACAGAGGGAATGAAGGACATAGGTACCCAATCTCTGCAAATGTCATTTAACTTTGAGCCTGTTTTGACTCTGAGCAAGTGCTGGAAGCAGAGCACGGGGTGATGATGTGAGCAGAGATGCTGTCTTGGCCGGGGAGAGCTGCGGGTCCAAGCACAGCTGGACAGAGGGATGCACTGTGTGCACCCACAAGGGACTCGTGGATTTGGCATCCACAGTGCTTTGCTCCGGTGATCCAGGCAAATGCTGTCTGCTGCCACCACGGACGTCTACTGGCAGTTTCCAAACCTAACCTCACCCAGACAGCTGGGTGACTCTGGGGGCTGGTGAGGAAAAAGCTGTGGGGGGAAATGAAATGTGGAGACTGGGGACCAATCTTGATGGGGGAGCTGATGATCCTTGCCTGAGGGAGAGCACAGCTTGGATTAGTGTTGGGAGCTTCAAATGCCAGAGGCTGAACCCACTGGCTTTGGTAGGAACCATGGGTGGGTTCATGATCAAGGAGAGAGGAGGAAGAAAACAGCAGGAAAAGGTTAGGGGAGGAATGAAAGTGATAAAAGGCGAAAACACTGAATAGAGAGCAAAGCAGAAGGAAGATCCTGTCTCCTGCCTCTCCACAGTCCTTGTGGTGCAGCTCTTCCCCCTGGCTGAGGCCACACTCTCCAGCTTGGCATGCCAGGGTAGCTGTGGCTGCTGAGCTGCCTTTGCTCAGCAGTGACAGCTGGGTGCTGTTGGCCACATGAGAAAACACAGCATTTCTTGAGTGGTTAAACAGAAAATGAGAACGTCACATGGGTTTTTGGTTGTTTTGGAGTCAAGTTGAAGCCCCAGCATGGAGACCTTGGGGCTGGCAGGTGGCTGGTTCCCTGTGACAGTGTCATGCTCAGAAGAGCATCTCAAGCTCCTGCAAGCACAGAGTTCCAGGTCTAGCTCCCTAAACTGACCTGCTGCTTGTAATTTGAACATCCCAAGTTAAGATCCCGTTAGGCAGGTGACCCCCCACTGCTACTTGGAACACACTCCAGGAGGCAGCCAGCTGACCAGCGGCATTAGCCCCCACCCTGCTTGGTTGCCCTTTGCAAAGGGAGCCACAGAGGCTGCACTAAACAACCCCAGCCACGAGGCTTTTGGCTGTGAGTTGTGTTGGTCACTGTTGCCAAAGAGAGTGACTTCATCACCTGGACTGAGCAGTGGGGAGAGTGGTGCACAGTAGTCCACAGGTCCTGAGCACATCAGGTCAGCTGAAGGCACCAAGGTCTCCTGTCTCTAGCTCCTGGATAGCTTGGCAGTCTGCAGGACAGCCTCATGTCACACAGTGATCTTCAGCCTCTTGCAGTGCACACAGTACAGAGTGCTATTGCCTGGGTCTGGCCTTCGCAGGGAATGAAAAATGGGCACTTTAGGGGAACTTCTCCCCTGTTTCATCCAGCATATCTTTGGGTACAGATAACGAGCGTACCTTCTCTACCCATAGGATAGATAGAGTTCTATAGGTACAGCAGTAGCAGGTGCACCTGCTCTCACAAAGTGGTGTGGGACAGGGTCTCTGGCTTGTCTTACAGGAGCATGAAGTCAGTTTTACACCATAAAGACAATTGTGTGCAAGCAGCAAGTGCCACCACTGCATCTGCAGTGGCACGTCAGCAGGGTACTCTTTGCTTATTTGGCTTATTTTGCAGTGGCAGAGAATGCAGAAAGTAGGTATGAAAGGAAAATGAGATTCTCATTACCTGTGACCCTGAAATACATAATAGGGATACTGGGCTCTCCCCTCCCGCCCCGCCTCCACATATCTGGAGTCAATTTTAGCTAAGCCACTGAGAGGGTTTGTGCATCTGTAGAGTACCTGTAACTTCTGGAGTGCTCTTTTCCTTTGCATGTGTAGCAGAGGTGGTAAGTGATTTGCAGCGAGGTGGCCCATGAGTGACATGCTGGAGCTTGAGCAGACTACATTTCATTTGGGTGTCTTTCGCTTCTCAGTTCTGGACCAGCAGCCAACTGTGACTCGGGTTCCAGATAAGCAGCTACAGACAACAAGCCATGGCAGGCAGCCTCCCTGCCTGCCTGCTGCAGCTCTCGGAGCAGATGGTCCCGACAAACACATTTAATAACTTTACATCTTTAGGGTGCAGTGATCCAAGGCACTCTCAATTTAGGCCAGGCAGGAATCCCTTGTCTTCCATTGCTGTCTGCAGCCCTGGAGGTGACTGTGGATGTTTTTAGTCCGGATGGCTGTGTTGCTGCACTGTGTGTGATGCCATGTAACTCACAAGTAGGAGTCAACCTGAGCTGCCTCATTCATTAGCTGAAGTCATTAGTTTCCTTAGTTTTTAAGCTAGTATGCTGACAGCTTTTAGAGGGAAGTTTCAATTCTGCTCTAGCTAACCAGAAAAGGCTTCATTTTTGTTCATCCTGAGGTTGGAGGACAATTTTGTTTTCTCTCACAGAAAATTTGTCTCCTCATTTTTAGGTATAGTAACAGGAAATTTAAGAAAAATGAGCAAAAGGTGGAGCAAAAGGTGGCAGAGCTGTTTTCTGCTGAGATTTGGGTAGAGCTGGGAAGTAGCGAGGGATGGAGGTGTTGAGAAAAGCAAGTGGCAGGGGTGAGGGTGAGGAGGCCATGGAGTGGTGGGACAGAGCTGGGAAGTGGTCTGGGCAGGGGGAGGTGGCAAAAGAGGAATGTGACATGTCCTAAGATCACCATGTGATATTTAGAAAATAAAGGATGTATTTAAGCAGCTTGCAGGACAAAAAGGAAGCAGGTAAAGCTGCCTGAGGACAGAAAAACAATCATCCTACCCCCCTATTTTTGCTAAAGGGGAACAATGTGTGTGCTGAAGCCCTGCAGGCTGGAAAGGCAGCATGTTATGTTTAAGACCAGAGGTAACTTCATTAGAGCTGTTATATTTAGTCTGTCTTATAAAGACTATTATTTCTATGGAATATTACATAGAAACTGTTACTATGTACAACACAGTAGAAAAATGTGGTTTCTGTCCCACAGAGCTCCCAATCTGCCTCTGCAAATTAACTTTGCCGGCAAAGGTTAAATGGCAAGAGGTAGAAAATTTGAATCTGTGAATTACCACATGGATGGTGAGCTCAGAGGTAGGTCTAGCTGAGAGGCTGTCTCCTGTCCTGGTGTACCTCTGAGATGGTGCAGGCTCCCAGGGAGCAGAGCTGGACTGAGGCCAGGCAGTGGGTGACAGTTTTACACAGAAACGGAGGAGTCTTGGGGTTAGGGTGAGAGTGGCCAGCTCCACTCCAGCTTTGATGACATTTTCAGATACTGACTGAGATTAAATTCCAGCCTGCCTGGATATTATGGATGTTAGCAGTGGCAAACAGGGGAACCATGGGCCATGAGAGAGAATGTAGCATCTCTACCCTCAGAGATGTACAAAGCCCAGTTGAGCAACCTACTCTGTCTGACCATGCCAGGGCATGCAGGGAGGTCAGAGGGTTAATTGTGAGAAGCACTGACTTTGAAACTGGCACTGAAACTTGTATCTCAGCTCTCTGCTCCCTAGGGAAGGCGTGCAGCTGCTGCTTCCCCTCACACCTCTGCCCTGCACCCCAGGGATGCCCCAGAGCCCCCTCCCATGTGCCTGGCCTCCACCCAAACATCATGTCATCTCTCCCCAAAGATGGTCTGAAGGTGTTGGAGGGGTGAGCTTCAGACTCAGGAAGGGACAGAGCCAGGCCTCAGTGAGCTGCCCTGCAGGGGCTGGGCATCCTTGAGGAGGTGGAGGCACTGAACCATCCATCCATCCATCCATCCATCCATCCATCCGTCCGTCCGTCCGTCCGTCCATCCATCCATCCATCCATCCATCCATCCATCCACCTAAACGGGTGTGAAACAGGAGCTCTGTAGCAGAGGGGAGAGCCTGATGGAGGTAGCTGCCCTCTGGGCTCTCCCCATCCAGAGAAAGGGCTTGTGGTAAAAACCACAAGCCCTTTGGAGGTTGTCTGCAGGAGCAGTGGTCTGGGCAGTGCCCATGTGCAGGGCTCAGGTGGTCACTCTCCACCCACCGGTGCTTTTGGACCATGAGATGCCTCTGGGCCTCATGCAGAAAGCTAGTGCTGGGGAAACCACCTGTGGCAGGACTTGGCTGTGCGTGGCTTGCTTTCAAAAGCAAGCAAGCATCACCTGGAGGAGTGCCAGACAGCTGTGAGCTGAAGCAGCACCCTGCTCTGCTCACTGGAGGAAGGCTGGGTGCCTTCGCAGTCTTCCTCACGTCCTGAGGGAGCTGCACCAGGGTCCCACCAGACCCTGTGAGGGGATGTGCAGGCTGTTGTGGTGTTTATTAAGGGGGGGCTTTTGGGAAGCCCTCAGCGTTGACAGCAGCAGGGGCCATGCTTTAGGTAGGCAGAAGTTGCTCCCACCACTCAGCTGAGACAGAAGGGAGCTGGAAGAGGCATCGCTGCCCTTTTGGCAGCACGTCGCTGCTCGGTCCAGGCAGTGGGTGGGCAGGAGCCATTCAAGGTGTCAGGTGATGGCAAGGAGCTAAGAAAAACTGCAGGGAAATTATTAACCTTGGCTATAAATACTCTGTTAAATTGCCATAAACTGCATGCAGTGGTAGCTTAAGATGATGCAAACAAATGGTCATTCATTCAAGTCCTGAGCAGTGCTCCTAAACCACAATTAACATAAATATGCTCTACTTCACAAAGCCAGAGTTTTATTCTATTGTTTTCTATCCAGAGCAACATTACAATGCTGGAATGTGTCTCAGCAGCCTTTTAGCCCTTGCCCATAAAAAAGAACAAGTGTTTTCAGCCAATGCTAGACAGAGCAGCTGCCTGGTTGTGTGTCCCCAGCAGAACCTGAATGTTGGGGAGGAAAACTCCTCCACTGGCAGCACACCTATCCATGAGGTGGTTTCACATTGTGCTTGCTGAAAGGAAGAGCTTTGGAGAATCATTTGCATTTTGTTTTCCATCTGGGCCATCATGGTAATGCAAAATCTAATGAGAGGTGAGCCAGAGGAAGAAAGCTGGTTAGGAGAAGCTGGTTAGGATTTATTCTTTGTGGGAGTGGAGCTGTACACCTGCTGTCAGAGTAGCAGCACATCAAGCTGTCTCTAGTGATAAGTGTATCCAGCAGCGGGAGATGACAGGGATTTCTTAGCTGGTAGCCTCAAGTTCTGGATGACTGGTTTTGTTACCCCTCTCAAAAATCTTTTTTTTTTTTCCAAGTCTCCCCTAAAATCAATCAGGTTTGGTCATTGGGACCTGGAACATGTTACAGACCAGTACAATTCTCTGCTTGCTTTAGCTTAACTTTGAGTTTTCTATTTCCCTGCTGTAGACTCTGGTCACCTAAAGAGTAGTTAGAAGGTAGATCTTCCAAGCATGGATGTTAAACAGAACCCTCCTCAGATTCAGACTCCTACTGTGTATTTATCCAGCCTATAACCAGGTATTCAATATAAGTGGGGAACCTGCTTGGCATCTTTTCTACCAAGATGCACCTTTACTGAGAGGAGCCTTCTTCAACTGATTTCCAGCAAGTATCTGAGGACACCCAGATTTGAGGAGGTCTTGATTTATGTGTGCTGACACTTGGTCAGCTGGCAGCTCCAGCCTCTGTGTGGAGAAGCACCTCATCCTGAAAATGATTGTTTTAATTTCATTCTAAAGGTAGAGGATATTAGAACCCGAAGTCTTAATGGCTCACGATAAAATATGGAATAGCAACTACCCATTACATTTGTTATTGTCTCTTTCTTCTGTAAATCAATGTAATTGAATTTCTCCTAACTTCCCCAGTATTGCATGCAGCCGTGTGCAATCACAGGGGACATTGCACAGAGATGAATAAGCACAAGGCTGTTCTAAATGACCAAAGCACCCAGTAGCCTCTCTCAGAGATTTGTTTTGCAGCATGCTCACGTTCTCCTGAGCCGGCCCGACTCTGTCCTAGGGGGAAGACTCCTTTCCCTGCAGCGGCTAGGACTTTCTGCAATATTTAGAAGTAGCATATGGAATTCTCACTGCCAGGAATGTCTGAGTCTCAGGAGTGGATGAGAGCCTCTGCTGAAAAGGCTTTTCACTGTCAGTGAATTGATTCCCAGGGGAAGCTTGTCTCTGCCTCAGTTTCCTTGGTTGTGTGACTTCACCAGCCACCCAGTTTCTCACCTGACTTTCTTAATTTCTTTTCCTTCACCCAGGTTTCCTGGTTTTTTAAAATGAATGTTGTGGAAAACCCAGGTTCTAAGGTCCTTTCTGCTGTTCCTGCTAGACAGTTGGCACATCTACCTGCCCCCTTCCCCGTCCCTGCCTCTCCTCAGGGCAGAGCTGTGTGATGGCTCTTGCAGTGCTTCCCCTCCCTGCCTGTCAGAGAGGTCAGCAGAAGGGTGGCTGCTACCCCGTTTTGCAGAGAGGGGAAACTGAGGCATGGAGCCATGCGCCTTGTACACGATCATCAGGAGGCAAAGGTGCTGCTGGAAGTAGAGCTTCTGTTTCCTGAGCTGTAGGTCTGTGCTCTCTCCTCTGCCACTTGTTGCTCGGGTGCCTGTTACCCACCTCAGTGCCGGGCTGGAGGCAGGGATGGTGCAGAAGCTCACGCTGAGCACGGCTCCTCCAGGCCACGGGAAGCCCTTGCTGCAGAACCAGGCTGCCTCCTCTACCCCAGGGAGAAGCCAGGTTCTGTGCTTCACCACGTGCATTTGTAACTGTCCCAAGGCTCCCGAGGGGACCCCAGGAGGAAGCAAACAGCATCTTGAATGCTGGGAATTCTCCAAAGGGGGTGCAAGGCTACGAGCTAAAATGCTGGGGTTTCACTTTCCATACCGTCTTCTCTGCAAGGCCGATGGTCTGTGCCTGTCCCTCCCGACCCTGCCAGCAGCCAGCTCAATTCTTCCCATCTGGACAACACACATCTCCTTTAACAACAGCAGCTGGAGATTGAACCAGCTTTCCATCCTGAGCTAGTGTGTACTGAGATGCAGGGCAAATCCGCTCGGATTTGGAGCACCGGTCTGAGCTCAGGCGCTGTAAACCCTTCAGAGCAGCTCCGACATGCAGCCTGTCACTGAGCCTCATCTTTAATGCCAGCAGGGACAGAGGTGGGACCCCTGCACTTGTGCGTGGCCAGTGATGCCATTGCCTCCAGACACTGCTGCATATTGAAACTGACACATCCTGCAGCTGGAAAGGATTACAGCCAGTGCCTGGGAAGAGGGCTTCCTGGGGACCCACTCCCCACCCCATGCAGAAGGGCTTTACTCACTCAGCAGCCCAGGGCAAGGACACAGGCTCTATTCCTTGCTGGCTGCAAAGAAAGCTAGTACACTTATCAGTCATTAACCTCCTCCCCCATCACCAAGAAACCCCCTAAAAATCCCGAACCACCATAAAAATGTGTTGGCAGAATAGGAGCAAGTCACGCAGTGCTATTTGGAAAACACGATCTTGTTTTCAAAATAGATTAATGATGGGTTTGGTGCCGGGGAGTCTGCCCTCCCCAGCCCCCCCTTGGAAAAGCATTGCAGGCAGGTCTGCAGTCCAGCAGTAGAACTTCCTAGAAAATAAATACAAGACTAGCTAATAATAACAGTGTCACTGTTAGTACTACTAATAGTGTGCTTCTGGCTGGCAGGGTCTGTGCCTTTACAGCCTGCTCTGAATGAGAGGAGCCAGGGATGGGGAGGTGACAAGCCCAATTAACTGGGATCCACCCTGGCAGGGGCAGTGGTGTCACCTGATGGAAACTTAATGGTAAGGTTAAATGGCTCACAGATCCAACACAGTTCATGCTGCTCTGAGCGGGAGATAATTTGTCAAATTTTGAGGCTTTTTCCACATGTCTGACTGGAGGCCAGGCTCCCGCCTTACCCCCACAGAGACACACCAGCTGGAAGTGTTATGAGATCCAGCAGGTAATCAAGATAGAAGTGATGGAAAAAGCCCCTTGGATATGGCCTGAGCAGCTTTTTTCCTACTAGGGCTTGTTTGGGGTGAGGGGAGCAGAGGAGATGTTAGGTGCATTTATCGGGCAGAAATTCACTTTTGCAGATCACCAGCACCTGCACCCAGACCACTTTGCCTGGGGATAGTGTGGTCTAGTTGTCCTGGTAAAACCCCACCAGTGCTGCCCTAGGCCCTACCCCAATCATAGAATCATGGAATGTCTTGGGTTGGAACGGACCTTAAAGAGCACCTTTCACTAGACCAGGCTTCTCAAAGCCCCATCCAGCCTGGGCTACAACACCTCCAGGGATGGGGCAGCCACAGCTTCTCTGGGCAGCCTGTGCCAGTGCCTCACCACCCTCACAGGGAAGAATTTCCTCCTAACATCTCATCTAAATCTCTCCCCTTTTAGTTTGGAGCATTTTATTCTGGCACAATTAATTGTGGCACAATCTGCCCAGGCTGAGCACAAGTGCTGCTCGGAAGGATTGATGCTGTGTCTGGCCATGAAGGATTTCAGCGGCGCTTCTTGGGGACGCAGGGCAGAGCAGGGCTGGGGGATTGCAGTCACATGCTGCTACTGCAGGGCTGGAGGAGAATTAGTAAAATTTGCTGCAGGATTCCCACACCCTTGCAGCAGAGACTGGCACTGCATCCCGAGGGCCTCTGATTCAGCTCTTTCTCCCCTTGGTCTCGATTGCTAGCACTGTTTTTTATCAGATGCTATGGACTATAAAGTGATTTTCCTAAAAGCCGCTATTCAGAGCAATTCCCCCCCCCTTCCCGATGCTATTATTTAATGAAATCAATACACAATGTTGTTACATGTTATGTTGTTTGTAAGCTATAAGCTTTCAAGCTAGGAATTGGAACAACATTATTCAAAGCCTTTTCAATTTGCTGTGCCTGCCAACTTATATGTTGATTGTGGCATTTTGTCCAAATAGCATCAACTTGCTAAACGGCAGCAAGAAATTTAGGTATGTTAACAAGAAGGATTAGAGTCTGTCATCAGGATTCACCTGCATGCCAGCAGAGATGTGACCTCATTTACTTTGTTTTTCCTACCTGTTCCTCAGTTTGCTCACATGCATGTATGGCACAGGCTCCTTCCAGGCGCTGTCAGACTGCACCATGAGCTGACTGCTAAAATGAGAGCCAAGATGTGAGCCTGCAGAGGCTCTGAAGTTGCATCCAGGCTGTGCCAAGTCTCCCTAGCTCTGTGCTCTGCCAAAGCATCATGATGGAAGATGTAACGCTGTCTTCTGGCCCAGGGGGACCCACCTGGGTCACTGCAGCAAGGCTGGACTACGGCTGCTGCTGAACCAGCCCCTCAGCTTCCCCTTTCTGAGCTTTTTTTAAACTGTGATTTTACAGTTGCAGTAGCGCGGAGTCCAGAATTAAACTTCTCTCCTTTCTCACAGGCAGGAGGTGGGGGGACAAACATTATTGATGAAGTAGCCCCAACTCCCCCATGAAGTTCCCTGCTCATTAAAGCGGCGGGGCTGCAGCCCCGCTGGCTGTTCAGTGCTTTCAGCAGCGCTGCAGCTCTCAGTGCCACAGGACATCTTTTCTTGCACAAAGACCATTCAAAGCTTTCCCCTTTGAAACAGCCTTTGTAGTTAGATGAGATCTGAGGAGATGCTGTCGGGTTAGGAGCTCAAGGAGGTGATGAGTGAATGAATTCACTTGCGCATCCGGCCCACATCTCCTACAGAGCCTTTGGACTTGTTTATGTGGGACATTTTACCTACATGAGAAGACAGAAGTGCATCCCTCCCCTTCCCGGGCAGACCCAAAAGAGTGTGTGTAAGTGATGGTGGGAGAAAGTGGGGCCAGGGAAGGGGGGCAGAGGAGACAGAGGCTATCAGGGATGCAGTGCTCTGCACTTCTGTTTTGCCAGCACTGTTATGTTGGTTGGAGCAGTGGCTTTTCACTCCTCTGCTGCCAAAGAGTATCTGTGCTGGCAAATATCCCAGTGCTGATGCAGTTGTATCACTTGAAAAGGACTTTGCTGGCATTGTTTGCTATCTCTTAAGAGCCAGTCTGAGATATTCCAGAGAAGGAGGTTGCAATAGGCTGCATTTCCTTAAGGGTGTTTGCTGGGAGGTATGGCCTGTATCTGGGAAGGTGGGGATGCTCATGAAGGAAAAGATATCCCTGTGAAAACATGAATCAACCAACCACTTGCAAATTCATATGCATTTCTGCTGCCAAAACAAAAAATGAGGAAACAAACCTCAGGTTTTTGGGGTGCTCTCCTGCATGTTTTTTGAACCTCTGCTCTTGCTGTGAGAGCCAGAAAACTGAAAGCAGGAAAGGGGGAGCAGTTTTATATTCATGACAACCACTAAACCACAGAGGCCAAAGGCTTTGTCAGAGGAGATCCAGGAGGTCCTGTGGTGGTGGTTTGAAGCCTGAATGGACCACCCCAAGCTTTGCAGGGTGTTACTAACTGTGTAGCAGTGAATGGGAGTCCCTGGTTGTGAATTGTCCCCCTGGTGTTAGTGGGTCAGCAGGGAAAAAATAGAGATGAATTCATGCCCATATAGAGATGTCCCATTTGAGGTCTGTGACACACACTTTTCTGTGCTCTTGTTCAGCACATGGGAAAACTTCCCACCATGAGAAGGTCCAGGTGGGACAGGTCCTGCTGTCCTGCCCTCAGTTCCCACGGAGGACCAGAAGTTGCAGGAAAGGTGTTTGTGACTCAGGCTAAATGGCTACTATACAAGTGATACTATGTGCTCATATTATCACCCTTCAGATTTTTAACTCATTTGACCAAATGAGGCAAAATTTCAGGGACCTCAGAAATAACGAGCTCCCTCAGTTCCATGAATATGAAGACCTGTTACCACTCCTTGGACAGGAAAGGAGCAGCAACTCATCTTTCTCTGGGTGTCTGGTAAGAATCAAGCTTCACCTTTAAGATGTTGTTTGTAGAAAACAAAACTTTTTGCTGTACACAGTATTACTTGTTTCTTTGATTGATTGCACTTGTCTGTTTTACTGTATGAAGCTCCCAAGCAGGGCTCCATGACACTGAGACTCAGGGTTTGTTTAAAGCTCAGGGGCAGGACAGCCTTTCCATCTGTGTTGGACCTCGTCATGGCACGGTTCTTTGGGAGGAGAGGGATGAACAGGGGAGCAGCTGCCTATGTCTCCTATGGATAAACCCTGTAGCACAGCCTGGAGATGCTGACCAGAACTGATGGCCTGGAACAGGAACAATCAGGTGATACAGACCAAGACAGCCCTGGAATTCATCAGGGTGGTCTGGCTGCCTGTGCCAAAACCCCGTGCAGTGAGTTTAGAGAGGCCCCTGCCTGAACCTGACCTGGACCTGCCAGTTTGTTTGGTGTGTAAGTCTATTGGGAAGAAAGGTAACAACAACCTGAATATGCCTGGGGAAGGATGCTCACTAAGTCAAACTTGGATGATGATGGATTAGTAGAAAGGGGGGTGATGACAGGCTTTAATTTCTCTCTTGAATTTTGGAAGGATAAGTGGGTGTGGGAGCTTTAGACACTGCTCATGGCAAGGTACCAGAATGCCTCAGGATTGTGCTCAAAGCCTGAGTTTGTGCGGCTGGTGTAAACCTGTGTGGGGACTGACGTGATTTTGCTGGTGCTGGTGGTGCTCAGCAGGTATTTCAGGGCTGTGATACGAGAGTGAGGCTGGGCAGCACGGAGTGGGTGTCACACAGACACACACTCCTGGCAGGGAGGGGACATGCCTCTGGGGCTTACGGGGCTGGCACGGGTGTTGCAAGATCAGCTGGTTACTGAATCACAGGGACCAGGGCTGGGAGTGGAGTTTTGAAATCCATCTGCCTGCCATCAGTGACCCCAGACAGCAGCAGTGCTGTAGGATAGTCCTTTCCTCATGACCAGATGATCACAAGGCATTCTGAGTCCCTCTGTCACCAGTATCATGACAAAAACCAGATCCCAAACTCTCTCAGTTCTGAGGTCTCTACAGACTTTAGATCCTATTTCTGATCTGGTCCGGCCATCCACGTGTAGCAGCTGGGAATTGCTTCTATTTGGAGCAAAGTCCAACATCCATGAGCTGGAATGGTCCAGAGCATGTGTGCAGTGCACGGGTGCAGTGTAACCCTGTGTGCCGGAGTGCACCGATGCAGACTCTGAACGTAGAACTCACTGCTGTTTTTGCTCCAGGATACAGACAAAGGAGAGAGGGGCCAAACTCATGTTCTTAAGTCAAATCACAGAATCATAGAGTGGTTTGGGTTGGAAGGGACTGTAAAGATCCTCTGGATCCTGTAGGAGTTGCTTGGCAGATGAGCAGTGGATGAAGTACTCAAATGGGAGCACCATCTCTGAGCTCCTGGGAACAGAGAGAAGGGGAGGGAGACATGGGGACCTCCTCCCCCAAGGAACCAAAGGGAAAGGCTTATACTGAGGATACTGGCGTGGGCAGTCCCCTGAGCATGGGGCCTTACTCCACCACAGGGTTCACAGGGTTTCACCCAAACAAAAGGGATGCATTTCTTTTCAGGCATTGAAATCAAGAAAGAAAAAAAAAAAAAAAGGAAAAAAAAAAAAAAAATAAAGGTATTTTTTACATAGGAACTTTAAAGCAAGGAAGAAAACTCCTCCATTCAAAAAACAAACCTAGACACAATTCCCAAGGTGGGAGTTACAACAGAAACTATTTTCCTTTAGTAACACTCATGGCAAAATTCCCTTTATTGCAGTGTAATGGTCACGGCACACAGCGCATTGGCACAAATTACATATTTTAGACAGAAATTAAACTTGTAGTCTGAATGTCTTTTAAAAGTCATCTGTTGGTTTTGTGCCATCTCCTTTCTTATTTCATCTCCTGCTTTACTTATACGAAGTAGAAAAAGACCCCAGCTCAGTGACAGGGATGTGGGTACCTGCATTAAATGAGAAATCCCCGTTACACAGAGACAAGACTCTGACCTGCAGCAAAGACTGGCAGCCTTTGCTAATGACAAAAGGATGCTACTAGTTTCAGCATCACACTGCTTTTACTCAAAATAATTAAAATGTCTCTATTTTCTCATGTGTTCACTGGATAGATTTGACCACATCCACTGTAGAATTGGTTTTGCTGCTACTTTCATGTAAAATCAGCTATTTTTTTTTCCCTTGTAGCTCTGTGTAGATATTTTCTAGGGTGAGAAAGAAGCACAAAAAGAAACTGCAATTATATATCCAGAAAAGCATGCAGTGGAGAGAAATGGGTCAGGTGTAGGACATGAAACTGTCTGCATTTTCTACCACTTTCACAACACTAGGCTGAAAATATCCCATGGAATTCGCAAGCATTTTAAAATAAAAGGAAAAAAACCCCACAACATGAAGATTTTCTTGCCTTTGTTCAGATTCCTGTCAGGTCAGAGAATTGCATATTCATGCTATTCATGCTAATTATTATCCCTGAAACAAAACCCACACAGCACAATGCTGGGAATTATTTTTTTCTTGGGATGGCTTTTGTGGTGAGCATTGTGTTTGCCTCTACAACACATTTTTCCATTTGTTTTCACGTAGTTTCATAACTCCTACAAGAAAAAACCAAAACAAAAACCTCCCAAAAAACCACCAAAAACTTTTGATTAGCAACTTATCACAAATCCCTACTTCCTTCAACACTATTTTTCACAGTACAAATGATATGCACAGCTCATCCACTGGTGCAGTCCTGCAGCTTGAAAGGTGTTTGTTGTATTATCTCACTTAGATAATTATGTAGGCACTGGTGAACATCACTTTGAAACAGTCAATAAAGTAAGGTGAAAACCTGAATTATCTTTGTTTTCACACATTTTGGAATGCTGATAGAAAACTCAAGTAACAACACCAAGAGGAGCATTGTACGTGTGCATTTAGCTGTGAAGAGCTGCCTCAGTTCAGCTCCATGGAGCCTGCAGG
The DNA here is from genome assembly GCA_013399195.1 of Dicrurus megarhynchus. Lineage (NCBI taxonomy): Eukaryota > Metazoa > Chordata > Aves > Passeriformes > Dicruridae > Dicrurus > Dicrurus megarhynchus. The sequence continues at coordinate 22,188 of VXAD01003950.1, read as the reverse complement.
AGCAGTTATGAGACCAGATGTTTTTCTCATTCATTAAACAGTGCTGGCCAGCATGTAATTCTGAGCAGAAAAATGTTGGGATTGCTGGAGATACAAGACCTCTTTGTGATGTGAGCTCTGGTTTTACACCTGATCCTGCTGTGTGCAAGTGCTGCATGGCTGCACAGTCAGACCTGGGGGGTGTGAGCTGGAAATAAACCCCAAATCCAAGGCACAACCGCTCACACCTGTCAGCACCCAGGAGAAAGGGTGAATTGCTGGTCCCACTGAATCTGGTAGGAGTTTTCTCATCAACTTCAGTGTGTTTTACTTTGCCTGTCTGGTTCTTTGGCTCCAAACCACACATTTTTATGCCTTGAGCAAAAAGAGAGTTCCTGCAGCTGTTGGTAGTAACAAGTCTCTCCAAATCAGTCACTAGGGAACAACTTCACTCATTTGTACACACAAAGCCAATGCAATGCAGGGATGTCAAAAAGCGACCATGGCTGGCACCTGCGGGGAGGCTGAAAAAGTCAATTCAGGATGACTTTAGAGCAGCAGTTCTGTATTGACTTCCAGAGTCTTCCCTGCGTGTGAATGGTGGGGTTTAGCCAGGAAAATGCCAGAGCCAGCTAAAGGAAAGTGCAATTATAGATGACGATTATAGATAAGGAGTGTCTGTCAGGATCCCCTTGCTTCCCGCTCCAGCCCAGGGGAGTTGTTTAGACTGGAAAGCAAGCAGCATGTGGAGCAGGACATGGGCTTAAACTTCAAGTTTCTTTTAAAGGTGGCTAATGGTAACACTTCATAGAGATGCCACAAGATCTGTAGATATGTTTGGGGTGGGTTTTTTGCGTTTTGTTTTTTTTTTCTTGGAACAATTGAGTTTAGTGGCTTTTTAAGGAAATTAAGCCCAGATTTTTTTTTTCTGCATTTTTGAATGGTAACTAAACTAATGTTGCTGGCACTGAGAGGGCTGCTGCTGAGTCAAAGGACAGCAAAGGTTCCTGTGCTTGCCAGCAAAGTTCCCTCTGGGATGAGTCTGGCTTGGCAAAGAGGGTTCCATGTGGTCCTATATATCTATATGTATATCTGTATATATCTATATCTATATCTATATCTATATCTATATCTATATCTATATCTATATCTATATCATCTATATCTATATCATCTATATCTATATCTATATCTATATCTATTTCTATATCTATTCTTTTGTGTGTGTATACCTATAGGTAGAAAGGAGTTTTTATAAACAAAAACCTAAACTCAAGGAAATTAACCACTTATCAAATCCCAATAGGCTCCACGCATTCAAAAATATTTTAATTTTGAAATACTTGTGTTATTCAAAAAAAGTATTTCCCATGAGGTCAAGATTCAGAAGGATTCTCTCAATAAGCTGTGTATTTTTTAGGAGTGTGGAGGGGATGGAAGGTGAAGTTATCAGAAGCATCAACAACACAATATATGAGCACTGTAGTGAGAATTTCAAGAGTGGATTGAATTTTATGCTGGGTTCATGCCTTGGTGAAAGGTTTTCACTGGCACCATGATGAAAACCTGCCCTTCTGCCCATATTTTGAATGTGAGACAGAAAGAGCTCTATGAGCATTTCTGGTCAATAAGGATGAATTCTGGTAAGGGAACTGGGAATTTTTCCTAGTACATGATGTACGAGGGAAGAGGTGATTAGCTTTGTGCACTTTGACCCTTTTACACATACTGAGTAAAGTGGTTTGATGGTAGTTTGAGGATAGTATTAGGATCATCTGTTAGTCAGATTTCAAGTTAATTAACCAGCCAATCTGCTCACACTGGAAGGGGCTTGTGTATGATTATGAGTCACCCACTTGGGTAACTGATATTTGTTTATTTTTAGGCAGACTATGAGGCACCCAGACACTACGGCAATGGGTTCCAGATCAGTACTTTAAATATATGAAATATACTGGTGATTTGGACCTTGCAGATGAGAGGAGTGTCTGCTTTCTCACAACCTCTCCCATTGTAGAAGATGAGGTCAGGCTCAGCACATGAAGACAAATTCCTTATCCTAAGTATAGTTAAGGCTCATTCCTGAAATATACAGAAAGCATTATTTTGGGATGGATCTGTATGTACTCTTGGTGCCCTTGATAGGCCCTATATTTCTAAGTGAAAGAGTTGGTCTTATCCATGTAAGGGTACAAAATTGTGTGGTGCTGCATTAATAGCATCCAATTTTTTTGTCCTTTGGTCCTTTGGTTCTTGAAACATGGTGCTGAAAATGTGGGTCCATGAAAGTACAAGAGGTTGGCAAAAGTGAGGCAAAGAAAGTACAGTGGGATTGGGGAAGAGGTGGGGGTCTTGGGTACCGTTGAAACAAGTTGTCTGTCTTTGGAGGTGATCGCACTCTATAATCCCTTTAATAAATGCATCAAAATCCTTTCCATACTTAATTAAGCTCCTGTTCTTTCCCTCCCCAGAGCCACATGTCTTGCTGCCACCTTAAACACATTCATAGCCAGTTCAGACCCATTTGTTCTTTTGCCAATGCTGACTTTCCTTCAGTAGCTTTTCTTACAGGGCACATCCCAATTTCTTCTGTCAAGAGCAGGAGGAAATTTTTTTTGTCCGTGTTTCTGCATGAGGAATTTGGAAACAGAAAGAAAGCTTTGTCTAATAAGGAGTTTTCCAGGGGCTGGTGCCTCCTCCTCAAGAGGAGTAAGTACTTTTCTTAGTTTTCCTTTCCTTTCCTCAATTTTTACCTCCTCCATCCTTTTCTCTATCACACGTTTCTGCCACAAGCCTCCTGTTTCGTTTTCTGTGCCACCTGGGGTGCGCATTCCTTGTCACTTCTGTCCTTTTGCTGTGGGTGGGTGATGGGCTCAGACACAAGCCCTGCCATCCCTGGGGCAAGGCAGCTGCCCGTCTTCTTTGTGTGGAAGGGCAGCAGTGGAGAGAAAGGTGACACAGGCTTCATGGCATGTTATTTGCTTTTGGTTTTGGGCAGAGAATGGGGTAGGGGGACATAAACATCACCAATTCCCCTGCAGAAGTGACTTTGGACCATGAAGGAGCCGTAGTGAAATGGAGACTTGGCAACTTGTTCACATTGCTGGATGCCATGAGTCCCAGGCATTTATCTGTGGATGTGAGATATGGAGAATTAATTAAACTGTGTAAACAATCATTTATTCATTTTACTCTAGCCTGGTACACAGAAAAATGAAATGCTGGGAATTAGGCATCTTTCTGGAAAAGTGTAATTTTTATAAAAATTGCATTAAGCGAAGAATTGACTTAATTTAGAATTCCCCTTTTGTGTATTTATGTCTTAATATTGTATTTTTAAGATTGTTTTTGTTTAAGCAGTCACTTAATTAGCAATGACTTTATTTAACTATTACAAAGATGATTTCTGTATTTTCCTGGTATTTGTTCTAGCATTGTAACTACATAAGCTCAGTTTCCTCTTCAGTTTCCAGATGGAAAACCCTGCATTTTCATTTTCCTGAAATGGGATCTTTTAGGATCTTTCCTTGAAATTATTTTGCTCTATGAAATTATATGCTCATATTTGGTCATTTCTGCAATGAAATTTAATGAGCTTTCCTTGTAATAGCTTCCAGTGCAACAGTACTGCAGCATCATGATTCTGGTAAACGCAGTGAGGAGAAAAGACTTTTACATGAACTCCCTCTATATTGTGGTTGCAATAGGATTTGAAGGAAATTTTTGATAATTACAGTGAAATTAAAGAGAGGTGATTTTGTGCACGATTTCAGACTCTGAGACGACTTCTCACAGCGGTTTCACCCCAGTTGGTGGTGGCCATGGACTCACACTAAGGAGGTTTAGTACTGGGTGATTGGAAAGGGGTTTTCTGTGAGCCGTGGAGGCCTGGCAATGTCTGTGGGATGGGAGAAGCCTTCTGGCTCCTGGCTCAGGCCAGCGGCACACATCTCATGCTATTACAAACACCCAATTAAATCAGCACTGTGTTTAATAAACAATTTAAAAATATCAGATGTAGCAAAACAAACCTGGAGATGACAGATTCAGTGTTGTTTTTAGAGGTGGCGGAGAACAGAACATCCTTTTCTTGGAAACACTACGTGTCCAGGAGGAAAGCAGCTCTTCTGCAGCGTCTCAGCTTCCCCAGACACTGCTCACAAAGTCTCAGGCAGTGCTGTTTGTAGCAGCGTGGGCTTCCCAGCTCTCCCAGGGATATTCCGTCTATCTGTCACCTAAATAAAAATTCCTCTTGCAATCCTTGCATGTGAGGGCTAAAAAGATTTGGTAATAACCTAAGAAACAAGTAATTTAGATAGAGAAAAGGAAGGTCTTTTAGTGACCCAAAAGCAGTCATCCATTTTGAATGGTAGTGGCAAAAATCATGCCTAGGCCTTGTAATCTATTTTAGCTGATGACCAAGAAGTGAGTAGCTACCATGCTTTCCACCTTGGCAACTGCAGCTCTGGGCTGGGTTTGGCCACTGATGTGTGAGAAAGGACCACTTCAGGTTGTGTTGATGCTTGAGTAGTTTGAAAACCTACTGATGACCCCTTATTTAATAAAAGAATGGGCCAACCCTCACTGCAAAATCCTGAACATCCCAAATACAGCACAATGTTAAATAATTTCCCCAAAGTAACCTTCCAAAGTGAAGCTGAAGATGAGGCTGCCTGAGGGGTAAGAAGCAAAGAGACTTAAGTGGGTATTTCCATGGAAGAGCAAGAAATGGACTAAAAAGGACTGGTGTCTTTCTGTGTTTGTCATTGAACTCCCAGTATCATATGTGTCATCTCTGAGGGCTTGGTGAGAATCTAGAGACACCAATACACTTTAGTCTCTGGATAAGTTTGATTCAATTCTTGGACTCTACACTTTGAGAAAAATGCATTTAAAAAGTATTAAGTAATGATTTAGTTTTTTCAGGGACTACTGGTTTAATTCTTGGGCTGGTGTGGTCTTTGCCTACCTCTGTTCCTCAGCTTTAACAGTTCTTCAGCTCTGAGGCACCTCTTGGAGCAATGACCAGGTTATTATGAAAAGTGATGGTCCCAAAGCAAAAACAAAGACCAAACTGACTCATGAAAGTTCACAGGGAGTGGGGGCAAATGTCTGTTTAGCTCTGTTTCAGTTCTGTTGGCATAAAGTTAAGATGTATAAAATGTCCTGGAGGATGTCAGTCCTTTGGGTGACTTCATGCAGGTGTGTCACTGAGTGGTGCAGAAAGCCTGCCCGGTTTTCTTCGCTCCCGACCCTTCTCCCCCATCAGCCTCAGCACCATGCTTAGTTGTCAGCTGCCTCACCCGGACACTGGGTCCTGTTCAGATCCCCCTGTCCACCTGGGGAGGTGTTTTAATCCTCCTTCCTTCACAGGAAAGAGGCAAGAGTAGAATAAAAGCCAAATCTCTTCACTGGGGCCTGGGCAAATAGTCGACTCTCTGGCCTCTGCAAGTTATTTTTGTTTAATAAAATACAGCAGAGGAGGATTTCTCAGGAGACTCTCTCTCTGCTTCGCTCCATACTGCAGGGTCAATATTTTAACAACTTATTTTTCCTTGCATTTGTACTCTCAGAATAAATGTTTGTGCTGGGATGGCTGAGGTGGGACTGACACCACTGAAATGCAGGGAGAGAGGAGTTAGCAGCTGTGACCCTCAGCCTATCATGCAAAAACACCATGAACAAAATGCCCCAAACACAGGCTCCAGCCATGGGCAGTGGGGGCTTTCTTGGGTGCTTCTAACTGCAGCAGTTGTAAGAGTCCATTACATCAAATTACAGCAGAACAAACTGTGGTTGAATAGAGAGAGGTGAAAACGTGAAAATCAACATACAAGGTATTTGGGGTTACCCAGGGCTGAACTCAGTCCCTCCCACAAGATTTTTTTTTTTTAAATAAAAGTAATGAAATTATTAAAAAACCACAGAATTTATTAGCACAAAAGGCCTGTTGTCAGGGACTCAGGGTTCTGTAGATTCACATGGCAAACTAAAAGGTCATTAATAAAGGCTAAATAATGAGTGAGTGGGGTTTCTGCCCATATTGGGTCTGCAGTGGGCACTAGGTGAAGTAAACAGATTTCTGGGGGAGTTGTTAACTCCAGGTCTGCCCTGCCCAGTCATTCCTCAAATCCCAGAAACAACTGAGATACTGAGATGGGTGTAATCTACTTCATCTCAGAAAAATTATGTAGTTAGGGAAATTGAAGGAAAGGATCTAGCCAATATCTTCATTGTTGGGCTTCAGTTTCTTATTTTCTTTCTTCCGTCTTCCTGTCTCCTCGTCTCTCCTCAGTCTGCTTGTGCCCCTTTTTCAGAGTGTGGATCAGGCAGCCAAGATTGCCTTTTTGTTAGAGTACTGCAAGGGTGCTCAGGAAGGCTGAGCACTGCCCTGACCAGCCCAATGCTGGTACAAATCATCTCAGAGGAAATGGTAAGAGTGTGAGCTGTGCCCTTTCTTCCACAATGAGATGGAGAGGAAGAGTCAGCACCACAACAGCCGCTGTCTGTTCTGTCTCTGCGGCTCTTCCCTCTTGCTCTCCATTTGTGTGCTCTTGTCTTTTTTTTTAACTCTGGAGGAACAAAAGAGAACAACATCTCCTGTAGCCCATTTAAAATAACCTTTTCCCTTTTTGCCAAAATGGACAGTTGTTGACACCTCTGGTATCTTACAAGAGCCAGCCAGAGTCCTTCCCTGAGAGTAGGTCATCCTGTAAGCAGGAAAAATAATGAAGCCTGTTTCTCTGCAGATCTATGTTCCTATCATGTAAAGGGCATTATTGACTTTTAAGTTAATTATACTCAAATCTACTGTTATCTCTACATAAAGCATGTCGTGCCCTGCAACTTCCATGTTCTTCAGCCACTCTGCCTCCCTGACCTCCCCACAGCTGCTCTGCTGCCTTCAGCCTTTCATCCTCCTTTCCATCTTCTCTGCACTTTACAGCCTCTGTGTTTTTCTGCTGCTCCAGGTTTCTCTTGAGATCATCTTGTCATTTCCTCCTCTTTTTTAACCCATCCATTCCCCTGACTTGATCGTTCTCTTTGCAGGGCCATGTCAGCTGCTGCTGTCAGCATAAATAACAGCAGGGCTGTGGTCAAGCAGTAACAACTCGCAGTACAGGGGGAGCTCCAGGGAAACAGGGCGAGACCTCCCCCCACCCCTCCACAACCGGTGATCTCTCAAGGTCTCTCACATCCCCATTAACCACAACAGACTCTCCAGAACTTGCTCTGCTTCAGACATAGGACCCATCAACAGCCCATCTCCACTGTTGACCATTTATCCACTGACCACAATCCAGGTAGGGAATGTCCTTTTCCTGCTGCCTGCCATTGCACAGCTCTTTCACCCAGCTCTAGACAGCACAGGGCTCACCCCAGCGCTTGATAGGGGGGACAGTAGTTTAACACCAGTACCAGGGCTTACATGACACAGCAGCTAAAGGCGGAAGAGCTGAGCCACAGCTGCTCCCTGGTACTCAATCAGCCCTTTGCACTGTGCACTGCACTTCCTCGGTGGCTGCTATCTCTTATTATACATTTTTAATTGATTAATTTTTCATCCTTATCCTAAGGTCGCACGTTCGTGGTAGTCATTGTCAGCACCCCATGTTCATTTCACGTGAAGCTATATTTAGACATTTCCTGGATGACATATCCCTAATGTACAGTATCCTTTTATGGCTCATATTAAGTCAGACTTCAGGCCTTTAGGCCAGGATTTGGTTAGTCCTTGCCTGGACCATAAGGTGGGCTGCTCAGGAGAAGCTTGTTAGTCGCACTGGTGTGACCACAGTTACACAGCTACATGAGGCTTCCTGGTTTCTTCACACTGTTTTTGGCATTGCATTATCTTGCCTTATTCCCCTCACTGCCTGTCCATGGTATGCTGCCTGAGGGGGCTGTGAGGATCCTGTCCGTGGCCTTCACCACAGCAACACTGCAGTAGCTGTTGTGGATGGTGTCAGCTGATGCACTGCTGTGCTCACCGTGGCCCCGTGCTCCCCTTTGCTTTGCCCTTACAGCATTCCANGCCCCAGTCTTTTAAAGCAAATTGATATTCTAGAAATTGGGTGACAGGAGCAAAATCATCAGAGGTCAACTTGGGAAAGTCCAAACTATGGTCTCTGCTTCCTGGCCCCTGTTTTTTATAAATCCTGTAAGAATTTAATTAAGCCTGAAGGACTTTACTTTCCATTAAGTGCTCTTGAAATTGGCTAACGGGGGAAAGAAGATTGAAGGGTGAGAGATGTGCATTGCCCAGCTGATCTCATAAGCTTTATTTCTATAGGAAATCGGTATAAAATGTGAAAGGGAGCAAGTCATGTTAAAATAACATTTGTACTTGATCCTTCACATATCTGATGCTTTTAGTATTTTCTCTCTCTTCCAGTACATTAAGGGGGACACACAGGGCTGAGATGCTCTGTCTGAAGCCTCGGACTTCATTTGCCAAGCTGAAGTTGAGTTAGCACCTCTGAGCCTCTGGGGCTGTGTCTTGCATCAGAAACAACACAGCTCGTTATCATCCCTGAACCCTGCTCCTATCAGTCGCTGCGCTACGTGATGGTGGGTGACACGTGGAGGGGAACAGGATCTTTTCCAGAATATGTGAAAACGTAGGTTTGACATAAGGTTAAATCAATAAGAGGAAGATGGATGAGCATTCATTACCTGTATTATGGAGGAGACTGTTTTAAGAGAAGAGAAAGTTTACCTTAGGACATTTGTTCTCCTCCCATCCCCTTTGTTGTACAGCTGCTTGTCAGTCAGTTCTTCGGCTGTCACAGTTGGGAGTGTGTGTTTCAAGGTGAACTGTTGCTTATTTCAGTTTGCCTTAAAATGTTGCTTGGCAAACCGAGGTAGTTCAGGAGATGATTGATGAGCAATGAGACAAGCACGCAGCAGGGACAGGCTGGACAGCTGGAATGACTTCAGCCTCAGTCCAGATCTGATCCTATCATTTAAAGGGCAGGATTGGGTCAAAAGGAAAAGGGATGCTAAAAGAAAAAGGATGAATTAGGGGGAGAGAGAGAGAGAGAGAGAGAGTTTCAAAGGCTGCGATACAGTAGTCACCATAGTGATGATGAGGGAGGGAGGCAGAAGACAGGGCAAAACCAAAGCCAGTGGATAGTGAAAACATTCAAGGTTTAAAAGGCAGCCTGCTGGCTTTGTGCATATCTGGGAACCCTAAAGAATGGGCAGGCACCAGCTGATGTCTCCAAGCCTGTCTGCTGCTATTGGTTTTATTCTGTTAAAGATCCATTTCAAGTTATTGTTTGGATCATCATATAAGAGTTACAATTAATTTTAGCTAAAGAATATTCTCTTTTGATACAAGTGATTCTTGGCTAAACTTAACCAACTTTGTGGTGAAATTGATATGGGAAAAAATTCCTTGTGGCCTCCTTCCTGTCTTTTACTAGTGCCTTTGAGTCGTTAGTGCATTTTCTTGCTGTGAAAGGTGGATAGCCCTACTGGTGGGGTAATCAGAACACAACTGCACACCAGCCACAGGAGGATCTGTGGGTCTGTGGCAGACCCCTTGCCCCTCTGGTGCATGGAGGTGGCAAGGTAACATCAGAAGATCCCAAAACCCACTATACTGACACGCCGGTTACCGAAAATAGGAGTCACTGAAAGGAGGAGACATCCTTGGCTGGTGGTGTGGTATACCTTACCACTTTAGAAGAAACTGTGGCAATTTAAGACATGATCATCCCTCCAGCTGTTTGAGTTGGTCACGTCCCTGCCCAAGGTTACCACTGTCCCACCACAGCAGTTCACCTGAGCACTCCTCACCTGCCCCAGGGCAACGTTGGACCAGTTCACCACTGAGGCAGGCAAGTTATGTCACAAGCACCTCTGCCAGCCCTGCTAAGGGAAAGCAACAGCTTTCAGGCCAGGAGTTGTAGCTGAAGGACAAGGACATTCCTTACACTGCCACAGTTCCATTTGCAAGAGGCCATCTGACTGAAGCTTTAAATCCATCCCTTCCCATGGGAGAGACATCTGACTGCACGCCACCAGGCAGTGCCCGTCTCCTTTCAGAATTCAAACTAGAGCTCGATGCCTGAAACTTTGCTTTATTGTGTTAGGTTGTTGTTGTTTGTGCTGTTTCTGTGGCAGCTGCTGGAGATGACACAAGAGGCAGGGGCTAGCACACTTGACAAAGAGATCCATTCACCTCCTGTCGATCAGCAGAGCATTGAGGCAGAGCTGGAACTGTGCTACAAGAGAAGATCCTGAAGACCTTTCGAAGCTTTTATCTGTTGCATGAAATAATTAAAGATTCTTGAGGGACAACAAACGGGGAGAATAATTGTTCCAGATATTACAGCACCTATCTCTGAGTCTCAGCATCCCAGGCCATCCCTATTAATTTAGCTAGTCATGCCTAGTCTTGTTCTGTCTTTGTCTCCTCAGAACTTTATTCCAGACAGTAGGGTTTCTCTGAACTGTGGGAAAAGAGACGTATAAGATTAGAGACAAAAATCAGTCTTATTCCAGTTATTACTGGAATACTCCAAGGGCACAAAAATTGGACACTGGTTATTAAGTGTGTTATTGCTATCTCCTTGAAGGCTTCGGGTTATGCTGCATTTACTCTGACCCTTTCACTTGCACCTGTGTCTTTTAATGCTTCATGGTAAAATCATCTGGTGTTGTCTTTTTCTTTCTTCAGAAATTAAGTAAATTTTAGATCTTCAAACCTGTTTTCCTCGACCTTCTTCAATGAGAAAAGGCCTTTGACTATGCCGTGAGAGGTCTGGGGATTTTGTGATTTTTGCCTAATTTTTAAGGGTATGGAATGGACTGAGTCTGGATTTGTTTCCCATTCAATAAATATCCTCACCAGAATATTCCCATTCCATTTGGGTTGTAAAACCAAGCCTAGTGTTGCAGGAAAAAGTGTGTCAAGCCTAATTAGGCCCCTTACTTTGGTCTCTTAAGATCACAGCATGTTAAAATTCTTCATTCTTGAACCCTGTGGTTCCAGACAGCTTTCAGGCTTCCTGGGCCCTCCTACAACTATTTTAAAATGTGCAGCTGAAGTGCACTGCATGATGGACAATGAAACTGTGAACCTGAATCAACAGAGAAACATACTGTCCCTTACTCCTGCATGGTTTTTTACTGTGTTTCAATACTACATGTTATTTTTAGTGTTCATGCACCAACAGATTGCAGCATGGCTGTCTCCAATAACCCATGGTGTTTATTTTGGTGTTTATTTTAACACCCATGGTGTTAAAATGGGTGTTTATTTTGGCAAAGGTGTCAAAATGATAGCTGGAATGGAGCACAGGCTTAGAGGTGACAGAGATATAAAGGGAAAGGGAAATTGTACAAGCTCAAGGGACAAAAACAGGAATGAACATGATTAAAAGATGGCTGAGAACAGTACTTGGATGGAAAATCAAGAGTTGGAGGTTATAATGAGAAAGAGACTGGGATGAGGATGGGATCCCTGAGAAATGGAGAGTGAAGTTAAAACAGTGGGAAAAATGAGCAGCATGAGAGGAAGTAGGGTCCCTTTTAGGGAAATGCCCATCAAGATGTGCAACACACCCCCATCAGGGCATAGAAAGGCATCCAGGGTGCTGAGCCTCAGTGTTCTGCTGTGGTTAAACAGCAGTGATGCTGTGGTGGCAGCAGAGGAGCTCTTCCTCCAGTGCACCCGGCGTTGCAGCACCATGAAAAGCTGCTCCCTTAGGTCAAGCAGTAGAAGTCTGTGGAATGGATGTAAAGTGTCTCCTCTATCTGAGCATGAGAATATGAATGACTCTGGGTGACACAATAAAAAAAAAAAAAAAAAATCAGTCATCAGTCTCCTTGCCCTCAACCCAAAATAGAAATCCACATGTACAAGTGACAATGAGGTTGAAGTTCAGGTGATTCAGAAATTCAGATGACTCAGAAAAAAGTCAGAATAAAGACTGTTATGATGCAGTCCTTAGTGGGATACTATTCATTTCAAAGGACTTGAATTTCTTTGATACACAAGATGGACAGAGGACCCCTTAGTAATTCTGTTTTATCTGCAGTATTTAATGTGTGGTACCCTACATATTTATTTTGTGTTATCTAGGCTTGTTTTAAAAGCCATCTGTTTCCTCCTAAGTAAAGGTGCTATATATATTTGGTTTTCTCTGGTACATTCTTCTTTTCTGCCCTTTGAATCCCAGCTGGATGATTCTCTTAGGCAATAAACAGGAATTTAAAAGAGGGTTTGAGGGATAAGTGCTCTTGGCTTTGGAGGATTTGAGAGTAACCATGTGAGACCTCTATTCCTCTTTTTGTCAGTGATGTGCTAGCTCAAGTCCTAAAATTTTCTCTTTAGTACTCATCACTGCTGCTCTTGAGGGCTTCACAAACACTCAACTGATCTTCATATCAGCTTGGCAAGGGTTTCACTTTGCTCTGTTATTTTTGGGAGAAGTTAGGTGGGGTTTTAGAGATAAATTTCATTATCCATCTTTCACCTTTGATTATAGGTGCATCTGTCCAAGCGAAGACCTTGCCAACAGCATTCTGGTAGCATAATGGACAACACCTTCTGATTATGAATTAGAGGACTGCAAGTATGACTCCTGGATAGTGTTTCTTTTGCAGGCTGCATGCTTTTCCCTTCTCATTGAAGGTGTTTGTAGCACAGCATGTTAAACTCTTTGCAATCCTGGATTCCTTACGAGCTGAGTGTGCAAATACCCACTTTTCACCTACTTTCTATAGGGCTTGGTTTCTGTAGCACCAAGTTCCTCTTTAAGGATAAAGTGAAATACAGATCTGGAAGGCAGGAGTCCCTCTTGCTGCATTCTTCATATTTAAACCTCAACAGAATGATCTCTTACTCAGAGATGTGGCAGATCCTGTGGAAAAAATGTGATTCCATCATTAAGGGCTTCAGAATACACATTCAGAAGCGGGGCAGAAGGGATATCAGACAAACAGAAGTTGCACACACAGGCTTAATATTAGAACTTCCTCAATCCCCCAGGCACATTGTTGTTAGTAGATTTTGATATAAGTGGTGGAAGTAGAAATGGAATGACAAATACACTTAGCAGAACTGATATCAAATCACTGCAAAATATATAAGTTGTGACGAATAAAGTCAGATTATTTCACTGGATTTATTCTGGGTTTACCCTAGTGTAACCCAGAACAGACAGTGGTCCAGTGGGTATGAGAAAAGTTAGACTTTAAAGAAATAAATCTCACCTATTTCAAGTTTTATTAGCTTCCATTTCCATTGTGCCTTTCAATTTTTGTATTTGTCATATACTGGAGCTCACCTAGATGAACGCTTTAGTCTTCATTGTGTTACAGAGTTTTTGAAAAGAGTAGATGATGTTTTTAAAAAGCCAAGAATAGACAATACATGTAATTGTTTATAGTGAAATTACTCTTGGCTCAATTTAGCCTTTAGCGTGACAAAGAATTTTATCCAAGAGCATAATGAATCTATATGGTATTGCCAAACTGAATCATTTAAAAATAATGAGTCAGATATTTAAAAAAGAAGTATTATGAAAGGGACTTCTAGTTATAATGTTTAGGAGTGAATATATGTTCAATTCATTTTGCTTTGCCTTCTGATTCTTCAGCCTTTGCAATGTGCTCAGTTTATATTTTTAAGCTTCTATCTACAACCATGACAGCAGGAAAATTACTGCCTTTTTGTTTAAATGAAAAAAAAATGAGAGTTTTTTACATAATCACATCATTCAAAGAGCTGGTACTTTGAGGAAAAAGCCTCAAATATCACAAAACTTATGATACAGATTGTGAGAATTGGCAATTTGTAGCTCCTCAAGTGTGTTTGAGATTTAGAAATGCCCTTCTTATAAATAAAGAACTTCTTGAGGTCTCTAAAAGATGCAAAGCTATATTTTAGCAGCAATATCATTGGAAATAACTTTCTTTCTGCAGGGAAAGATACAGATTGCCACCTTCTCTCTCCACAACCACTGAAATGGGAGGCCCAACTAATGAAAAAAGTTCTGTTCTCAGCTGAGTCGACAGTCTGTTACCACGGTATGGATTGGGAGTAACTCCAAGAAAGTGAGTGCAAATACCACAGCTTTCCACTTTGGATCTAAGAGCAGAATGTTTCCTGATACCTTGGGGACACTGGAAGAGGGAGGGATACTGGGTTTTGGTTTTATGACTGTGTAGTATCTTAAACAGCCCAGGAGAGATTTGGGGCCTCTTTCTGCTCTGGATTATGTTGGTCTCAGTCTGCAGCAATTAGCACTCCTCAGGTAAGATTGAGGCCAAAGAAGAATTCGCTTTTTGTGGCTTTTAATTTAGTGCAAAGATGACAGAAGATTTTGTGCATTTTAACTTGCATCTGCCTGTAACAGAGGAGCATTTAATTCAGTATGAAAGCACTTTTCTTAGAAGCTGGAGTGGACACTGAGGACTGAACTCAGGAAAGTGGTACAGGATCAGAAAAAGGCTCTTATCTCTCTGGGATACAAACTAGGAAGGATGAAAAGGTGAAGGACCTGGGAACTGCTGTGGTGTGACCTAGTGAATGGTGAAGTCCCATTGTCTCAGCTCCCTAGGAATCCTGAGAGTTCAGCTATTCCATTTGAGGCTGAACACAGCAGCTCCTCAAATCCACTGACAACAATTGCCTACTATTATTAAAGTGAGAGGGTTGTCCTTAGAATATTCTGGGGCTCCTTTGGCTCCATCTGCTAAAATTACAAGAGTGCCTGGGCTTCCCTGCAGTTTGACAACAGGTTCTGTTCTATTATTATCTGTTCTTACGAACAAATAAATGCAAAATTCATTTTGATTTGCAAAGAATCCTTGTTTTCTACACTGGCAGCAGATAACTCAAGTCCTGTAAGATGACCTCTCCTTAAATCCTCTGCTGCTCCAAGGGTTCTTTATGGAGTTGCAGCCTAAGCAACCTTCCTGAGTTTCAAGGGCAGCTACAGCAAAGTGTTACTACCCTCTGCCCATTTTTCAGATGTCTGTGACTGAGACACCATCCCATGGCTACAGCAGATGACCACTGCTGAGAGGAGTAGCTCACGCATTTACTATGGAAAATCTACAAGCCAGTTTGTCAGGCACACTCCTTTCCAATCATCTGAAGGCTCCAAAGGAATGTTTCTAATACTTCTAGCTCAGACCTTTGCAGAATCCTAGCTAGAATTTCACCACTTCTACAGCAGGTCTTTCAGCATCTGGAAGAGCAGGAGGGGTTTCTTCTCTGGTGGACGTGGCTCTTGTGTGGGTTGGTGCCAACGGAGCTTGTCTGTATCCCCCCAGTACCAAAACAGCAGCCTCTACAGTGGAATTGTTGAAGATCATACCCAGTAATTGAAGACACAATGTCCAACAGGTCTGTCTGGCTTCCTTTTGCTGCTTGGGCTTTCGCAGGGGTCTGCACCAAAAATCTGAATAGTCCCTCCTGATTAAGAAACTCAAAGCAGTTCTCCTAGCATGGTAGCTCTCTTCCAAATGCTGTACATGAAAGACTCACAGCTCTTGAATCATTGCTGCCTCATGCTAATCATTGGAACTGGGTTCTTTCTAGCTCTCGTTAATTACTGTCTAGCTTCTATATAACCCCCTCACACTGCAATCACTGACATAGTAAAGATTATGCAAATGCTGATTAGGGTGTAATGTGGCTCGCAGAGCATTCATCATAACCAGTAGGAAGGGAGAAGAAGGGAAGCTTGATTCATAGGGGCTAGGCTGAAATTTTCCTGAGAGCATTTGGATTTTATTTTTTTTACTTGAAAACTGAGCATATTTGATACAGAGAATGCTGAAAATCAGCAAGGAAAATATTTGAATATAATCATGCTTCCCTGAAGATACATTTAAACTAGATACCTGCCCTTGGGTTTTAACAATGCAGCATGTGGGGGTTGCTAACACAGCCAGTTGTTTTCATCCCAAGACAGCCACTCTCTTCCCAATCCCACCTGGTATTTTAGTCATTTTGTTCATATGCACATGTCAGAAACCTCCCCAACCACTGTGATAAACTTATAGGTAGAAGTGAAATTATTCTAAATATCAGCCAGTGAATATGCTGATGTCTCCTAACTCTGAAGACCCGGGTAGATAAATAGAATCTCCAGCTCAGAGGTATCTTCAGACAAACAGCTGGATAATTATTGCTTCTCTAGAGTTACCTCATTTTATGCATACTGTCATGAGACAGAATGAATGGTACCAGGGAAACTGTAAATCTGAATTACCATTTTACCATACAAAGTGAGAAAATTGCTAAGAACAGCGGGAAAAACTGTGGAGTCACAAGAGGCAGAGCAACAAGGGACTATAAGCTTTAGGGTAAAAGCCAGAGAGAAGGACTCTGTGCTGTCAAACAGGTGTGCACGTCTTGGATCCCACAAGTGTGGATCCACTAGAGGGCTGGATGTATGTTAAGACAAAGGAAACCATTGTGATGAGAGAAGAACCCAGAGCCTCTAGGCTTCTAGATCAACTTTCTTTATATGGTGATTGCTCCTGACTGGTTTCTCTTCACGAATCTGCCAGGGCAGCAAACACTGAGGTTCCATCCTGTGGTGATCTCTTCAGTACTGAAGTCTGGTCGGTCTGCCTGGGTCAGGCTACATGTGAATGCAGGACAGAATACTTAAGGGTTTGTAAATGCACCTTTTATGGACAGTTTACTTACAACAAAAGAACATCCAGAGGCTCAAACAACCTTCTAGAATACTCTGAAATATCCCTTTAGAACTATCTAGAGCCTTGTCAAAAAAAAGGTGAGTGAAAAAGCCTCTCAGACCTGTTCTGATGCTCTGATGGCACTGGGGGTAAGGCACACAGCTAAGCTGGAAGCCAGGAAAATTATGAGACAGTGACCACCTCCCAATCATCTCTAATGCTCAAATTATTTCTAAGCCTGATTCTCACAGGTTGTTTGGTGTTCCCATGACTACATGCAGAAAAGGTGAAAGTAAAAGTAGTTACATCACTCTGAAGAAAGAGCTGTTATTGATTACTGAAGAAGAGCCTGTAACAATTTCTACAGTAATGAGAGACTCTCAGCATTGAAAGTATACCCACCAGATAATATCAGGTAAGACTTTTTCTCTTGTGTGATCAGATTCTGAGATTCTTGATGGAGAAAAGATCCTGAGAATATCAGGATATCCTAAGGATATTTCATCCAGAAAATGAGGGCATCTGAATAAATCAATACAGCTGTTATATTCATGTCAGCCTTTTACTTTGCCAGGTTTCAACAGAATCCTTGCGGTTGCTAGTTACAAACTAGCATAATAACTGACACTTTATGTCTGGAGAAATCTTTTGGACCAAATCCTTCTTCCTGATAAAGCTTCTTTGTGCTGCTCTAAAGGCACAAAGCAGCCTTTAAAATGCTTTTATTGGTTATATTCAGATTCAGCTGTCACAGGGAAATCTCTGTATGGTGGAGAGCTGATCTTGCTGAGTTTGCACTCTTCCCATCACAGCTCTGATTTTGCAGCCATACTGAGAGGCAGATACATAGCTGAGCGTTGCTGTGCTCTAGTAATTCCCTGCTGTGGAGCTGTATCTTGTCTGTTTTTCCAGGCACAGCTTAGAGTTCACTTGAACCACTTTACAGGCCTCTTTGGGAATCCACTGACAAGCACTCAAGAATTTCATTTGGCTCCAAAGTAAATTTGGCACGGGCACAACGGCAGTCTTGATAATAGGGGAGCCTGGGGACCTCAATATATTTTTAATAGTCCCAACAAGAGAGTAAGAAGGCCCTAAGATTACTGAGATGCAGTTGTGTTATGCCATACTAATATTTCTTGTCAGTTGTGAAGTAGCTCTATAAGTTGACTTGGGAATTAAAATTAACTTGAAAGAAAGGAAAAGTCTTACATAGCAAATGCATAAAGGCATATATAACTTACTTCTGAAAGAATTGGGGAATGTTTCACCTCAAATGCTTGTCATTTGGAAAATCATCACTTTTTAGGAAATTAAAGTAGAAAATCATAGCTTGGGCAGGGGAATCTTTTTCCCCTAAACAAATGGGCTATCACATTAGACATTATTGCCTAGTAGCAGTTGAAATAAACTCTGAGAAACCCCTATCTCATGTATAGGATGCAATAAATGAATGTGTATTCCCACAATACAGGTCCTCTTGAGCAGTGCTTCAGCAAGAAAAAAGAATACAAATTTAATGATTTTATTATTCTGTTAAAAAGCATCTTCAACCTGGAACACAGGATGAGGAAGCTGCAAGTAAAGTAACTGCCTCAGTGCCAGAAATGTGGAAACTGGCTCCTGCTAAGTGTTGCTCAGATCCACAATAGGTATTAATTAGAAGAAAAACATAACCACCTTCTGCAGAAACTGTGGAGAAGCCATGTGAAGCACATGAACCACGACACTTAGAGTTAGCATTCCATACAGAAGCAGTGCCAAATTGCAGCTGAAACAGCTGGGTTAATAAGGATGTACTGTACCATTCCCAATTACAAATGTTCAGCTGAATGACTGTTAATTGCAATAAGCAAATTCACACAAGATACAATGGTTTGCTGCCCTCTTTCCCTCTCTCAGGTTTACTTCCAGCATTAAAAATAACCTGTTGATGCCACTTCTGGGAAGATAGAACTGGGAATGATCCCCCTCTACAAACACAGAATGGCCATTTCGTTTAGGAGATCTCAGAGCAATAACTTTTCTGCATCCCCACTCATCAAGGGTCATCAAACCCTTTTTGGTAAGAAGTAATAAACTTAAGAGCTGCAGTAAAAGGCTAAACCTCTCAAGCACAATATCAGAGAAGATTATAACCAGTACCCATGCAACAAGATATTTACCAATTAAATCTCCTAGAAGATTCTGAGAAGGTGGCAAGGGGGAACACAAAACAGTCCTTTGCCAGGCTCACCTGAGGGAAAAGGTTTGTGGTGACACAAATCTGGCAATCACAGTATGCCTGTGAGCAAGATGCACCACAAACCACCTGATGACTTCATGTCACCAGCCCTTTCTACATCCTGTCTCTGACTAATTTCCAGTGCCTCAGAGGCAGTTGAAAAAAACCTCACAAGCCAAATGTAGATGGGGCAGAGGACCAGAAGCAGGCCTGAAACTTGGGAATGATTACAGTACAATGTCAAAGGTCAGCAGCTCAGTCTTCTTTAAATCCCCTTTGGACACAACAAAGAATCATGCCCTGAGTCAAAATCATGTAGATGTTTGTGCCTGGAGTACTGTTTGTTTGCTCTTGGAATGGTTAGAAAGCTTTTCAACCTAAGTATACTCATGACCAATTTATGAACACGCATCACCACGCTAGCATAATTCTTTAATTTAATTAGTACTCTTTCCTTGATATTTACTGTGTGAATCATGCTATTTTGGCTTAATTTGGCTAGTTAAGGAAGCTAAGCTTGCTTGCTTGCAGCTCCCATTCAAGAACACAGATACTCTGCTCCCTTGCCACTCCAGTATTCCTCTTCTGCACCTGTGGCAACCTGAGTCAATCTTTTCTGACTGTAAGTCACCAGAACTGGACACAATTTTCCAAACAAGGTTCCTTAGCTGTACTGTGTAAAGCCATATTAATACTTCCCTCTCTCTACTAAAAATACCATGCTTTGTGCATCATAGACTCAAGTGAGCCTTTTCCACAGCCATTCTGCTGGCAGCTCACAGTCATTTTCTCATGGAGGAACTCACCCCCATAGTAAGGTCAGAGCAGTAGACTTAAGGCTACCAGCATCACCACCTTCCTTCTTTCACTATATTGTTTTAGGCACAGAGTATTGCTTCTAACCTTTTTAACCTTGAACAAATACTTGCATTGGCAATTGTTATTTGCTGCTTCTTCCAATATCTGTAAGTAAAAATCATCTTTGGGTTCATCCATCATGTCAGCCTCAGGAATTTTCCCCATTTCTCTAAGTTTGCTGTTCTGCAATCCCAAGCCTTAGTCAAATATCTGCATTTGTCCCTCCTGCAGTTCAACTTCAGCTGGATTAGTTTGTGATCACTCAGTTCATGATTGGTTTCAACACCGTGGCCTTCTACAAGGTCCTTGCTGCTTATTAATACCAGGCCTAAAATAGCATCCTCTCTCATGGACTGTTTGCTTGAGAAATCGAGTTTCTATGACACTCCAGAACATTCAAGCCCTACCGGTTCCCAGTGGTACCTTCCAGTCTGTAGCTGAGAAATTAGTTTCCCATAATCACGTGCCATTTGCTCTTCTATGTCTTCCAAATAGTTTTTGGAGATAAGTATCCCTGTCCACGTTTGTAAGGGATTACCACTCTTCTCTCAGTAGATTTTTTTAAAAATTCTTTCCTCTCAGGTGATTTTCCAATGTAATGCACTATTATTTTATTTCTTTAAGCCATTTTACTAAAATATAGAGCTACTCCATGGTCTTTACTATTATTTTTGCTGTTTTAAGTAGTTACCCCTCCAACGACTATATTCTAAATACTACTGTCAAGCAGAAGTGTTCAGCATGTTGCAGCAGCCTTGAGACAGCACTTTAAGCCCCAGAGAAAACATTGCTTATAACACAAAATTACAAACTAATTAAAGACTAAATATTGGTGACATATCTTGCTGTAATAATTGTATTAGAAATCTCTAAATTTTTGTAGTCACAATATGGAAAAAGAAACAAAAAACCCACCAAAGCAATTGAAATGGTAGGTATTACATTAAATCGTCACTTTATCCCTTTGGCTACAGACTTTTTTTTAATGTGGAAAGGCTTCTGACATCTTTAAATGGCATAAGAATTTGTTTTCTCTTTTTGGGGAAGAATACATTAGTACAGCTGCTAGAGCTACAGGCACTGGAATTCTATTATGTTTTCTCAATTTCTCCTTTTTTTTCTAGGGCAAAACAAGAGGACACATATACAACAGCAAAAAGAGTGGCAAAGGAAGAAATTGCAGGTTTGTCTCTGATAGAAACTTATTGGCAGCCCTGCTGCTGGAGAAATCCAGGCTTGGTGCACAGTCCCTTCTGCTGGTCCAGAGCTAAGCGATCCTGAACAAGTGATGAGAACATGTAAGGCACCCGTCTGAGACTCTTTCTGATGGCAGGTTCACGGCATCGTTTCAAAAGCCGCAGTTGTCTTGACAGCTAAGCCAGCCTTTGACTGGGGACAGCAGCAAAGGCGAGAGAGAGGGGGAAAGAGAGAAAGCAGAGAAGTGCGATGAGGAGAAAAACAGCACACAAGAGGGAATTAGTGCGGCCAAGCTTCGTGATTTAGAGGCTGGTGAGGACAATGCCGGAGCTAGAGATGTTTAGGTTTTGCAGGGCAGCTTGGCGTGGGCGTTACAGAGAGCCGGGGGATGAAGACCGAGGAGGCTCACGATGGATTTCGGGACGCGTGGAGATGCTGCAAGCGGCAACTATGACGCAAAGCTTGTCCGTTCAGGATCACGCATCCAACTGTTCCTCCCTAATGATCCCTCGATAAACAACGTCCAAAAAGGACGGTGACCTCATCCCACTGAAATTAGCCAAACACCAAACATTTCTCCGTGTTCAGCTCCGCACATTCCTTAGAGCTGCGGCTCTCCCGGCTGCCAGCCCCATCGCTGCACCCGGGGCTCCGCAGGCCCTGTGGGGCAATTCCTCCAGCCCACCCTGGACCCAGGCTCCGGCTAAGCCCCCATCCCCAGCTCCGGCTGGGCATTCCCGGCACCGGCTGAGTCCCCGCGCCGCTTCTGCGCCAGAGACGCCTCTCCCCCTCCCTCCTTCTCTCCCCGCAGCCCCGTGAGGCGGCGGGGACACGACAAGCCACGACGCCCAACGATGCCCCGTGTAAAAGCGAGAC